>JBCAUI010543204.1:0-10721 GCA_038406195.1 Haplosyllis anthogorgicola
CCCTGTACTATGTATTTATAAATGTCATTATTTTATATACCAGAATATTGTAAATAAATACATAGTACAGGTTACAGGTGGTCTTCTGTCCCTCTGTTCCAATCCACAGAAGAACACATGTACCCTGTACTATGTATTTATTTATTTTATTAACCGTACAGTTGTTAATAAAAGAATAAATAAAACAGAGATTATCATTTGAAATATGCTGTTATGTCTTTTTTCCCACAAATCAATAAATCAATAACAATAAATAAATACACATAACAAGAATCTGCTCATTCTACTGCTGGACACTGAAGAGGGAAGATGGATAGACAAACAAGGGACTTCAGCTACAAATTTGATTCGTCACCAGAGGGCGTTCTCACAATGGACAAAGCCAAACTGGCCCCGCCCATTATGAGAGCGCCCTCTAGTGGCGACTCTGTGTCAAATTTGTAGCTGAAGTCCCATCATATCTCTCTCGTAGATACTTTTAAACGGTGTTTCGTTTCCAATGTATTAGGCCTTTATCTCTTAAGCAATGGATGACACAGTCTGAGATGAAGAGGACAGTGGATTGTCATCTCTCCTACATGCACAGATACTCTTAAAAAGTTGAATCAAATCTCTCCTAAATTTCTGCCCAGATATAACGTACAAATAGAAATTAATGCCAAAGTTTGTGTAATACGTTTTTTTGCCCAACACTGAAGAAAAGGTAATAGTCGGCAAAAAACTTCGGAGATTGTTCAATGTTAAAATAACGGGAAAACATCATCGCAGTGTAAGTTGGTGTTGACAGAATCAAAAAACCAAATGTTACAAAGAGTAGCATCGTAATAATTTGTCTTTCTGCAGTTTTAATTTTAGGAGCTTGACCTTTGTCCTGGCCTTGACCTTCAGACCTTGTGACATTCGTGGTTCTCGAACGTAATGTATGAATTATAACACAGTTCATTGACAGTAATAATATAAATGGAAGAATAAAGTTGATAATGTTAGAACTCCAATAATAAATTTCACCAAGAAAACCGCTTCCCTTTGAGTATGGGAGACAATTTCTAACACTTGAATTGATCATGAAAAAAAAGGGAATATTAAATATAACACTGACAATAACAATGCATACTATAGTGACCTTAGCTCTTTTAACCGTATTAAATGAAGCAGCCTTATGGGGCCTTATTATACTGTAGAAACGTTCAAACGTCATGCTGAGTATGAATAGAGTACTGCACATCGTGGAGGTGAACAAAACCGTCGTCACTATACGGCAGTACCAGTGCTGATTGGGTTTCATGTTTATTTCTAGTGCCATGTTTAAGTACCTAGTTAAACCTGATAAAAAATGAAGTTAAAAATCACATGTGATGGTACAAGCCAGTAGGGTACGAAGTGTATTATCAAAGTGCGATTTTATGGCTGATGTGACGTGATGAAATGGCGAACTGCAATATCAAATTATACACATACTTCGTTTCTAATGGCAGAAACAATACTGTCATGGTATACATCAATGTAAACATTTCCTAAAACATCAATTGTGTTATCATTTCAGTTTGATATAAAACAAACAATGAAAATGAGAGTTTAAGGATTTAAGTATCGTTACATCTTGTCTACGTAAGTTAGTTTGACACAGGAAAGTTTAATTTTTCTTCGCGAAAAAGTGGAGAAGGTAGAATTCTCGTACTCACCTATAAGGATAGATGTCGTGTCTGTTATGGCCAGCATGCAAATGTAAAGAGAAAACGACATTTGCCGATTATGAGGTTGAATCATCACCTGCAAAACAAACAGGATCCCTTTTACACAATGTTAGAAATTGTAAAAGAAAATATTTTATCTTATTTTCAATGTTGTAACCGGAAACTTCTGCAGTACACGGAATTCGTATCAGAAGTTTAACAATAGCGTACAGAGAGCACAGCGTGAAATTCTTTTGTTTTCTCCTTTGTTTTCTTCGTTTCCAAAATAACACGATTTCTGTGTACTGGACCAACTATCCCTCACACCTGATTCTACAAAAGCTATTGTAAAAACTACACAATAAATCATTTTGTATGTCTCCTCATCGTAGACAATGTTATTATTCGTCTCATTAGCTCAACATTAAATTTAATTACTTTCAACATTTGATAGTAATTTCAAGATATGTTTTGGAACAATTGCACCTCAAAAGCACAGCCATGAATTCTTTTGTTCACACATCTGCCGTGTTCTAATTTGATATTAGTTTAAATGGTCTTCCAGAGAAGACCACTCTGTGAAAGGAAGAATGTACTTGCCAGAAAAGATAAAATATTTCCAATAACTCCAGGTGGAACCAGTATCAGAAAATATGACTTATTTATACCTTCAGCTAAAAATAAAAATGATAAAATTTTAGTCGAGTATTTTTAATTCAAGTTTCTGTTTTGTATCCAAAGAGACAACTGTAAGATTTAAATATTTCTGGAAATGAATTTTCCTTTAAATGTCGAGACGGCTAAATGTTCATCATTTTATGTTTATGGGGTAAAAAATGCATGTCTATGTCATTGCTATTAATTGTTTTGACATAATTTAACATCAATTCAATTATACAATGAGTCCATCTGCTGTATGCATACTCTTAATATCCTCATGCACTTAATGGGCACTCTGTGTTTTTATTACAACTTTGTATCCTTTCCGCATAAAGAGAAAATGATAACAATTTAGCCAGCTGTTGTTAAAAATAATACGATAGTGTAAACCTGAATTTAAATGACTTTTTGCATTACGGCAAAATAGATCTTTTTTCAAGACAATTTGTTTACTATAGACTAAACACTAACGCAACACTTGATTGCCCTTCGAATTGCAAAACATGATACAAATACCTACCTATTTTATACGTCATGTAGGACATCGCCGAAGCTTTCACGTCATCGGCTTTTGAAATATTGTCATAATTATTTACTTCCAAACCTGCAATCGTGTTGTAAATTGCATCCTGCTCCATTTTCACGTTAACAACTGGTAGGCTATTTTTCACTGGGAATTATCTATTTTAACACTAATTCAATATTCAGATTATAAAGTTACAATCAAAATTTTAAGGCTCCGCAATAATTAAATTGCTTCTTCTGCAATGTCTTATTAATTTGTAACAGCTTCTTTCTACTTTTTGCGAACTTTACCTTGAGTGTAAATGGATGCTTAAAGCTAGCATCAGAATCATAATCTAATTAATGATGATGCTGATTTTGCGATTGCATCACAATACAACTAATGCGTTGTCATCTTATAATGTGGAATAAAATAGCCTCGGTCATTTACAGATGATAATGCAAAAATGTAAACCAATAATGTTGTATCTGACATTGCTTTAAGAGGTTACGTTGAACTAGTTTGAAAATTAAATTAAAAAATACCAAGTGCCACATGCCACGTTGTACCAGGACAGAGTCTGCCCTGGATGGATTCTGCACCGCAGATTTCATCCAAGGATGGATTCTGTGCCATCCAGGAATGATGTCTACGTGGAGCAGTCTCTGTCCTAGGACTGATCATGCTCCCTGGGATCAAAAGGGTTCCATTAAATTTAAGTTTTGCCTGAACTTTAATTAAAGCTTTAAGCAGAATTGAAAGGCAATCAAGCGTCACAGTTGAATGCACAGGGAAACTTTCAGTGGAGGCCTGGCTTGGAAGTTAGGGGGCCACACCACAGCCTTTGGCCCAGGCCAAACCTCCCTTAACTCCTAACCCCATGATGCCAGCGCCCCCAGTAAAATTTCATATAAAAACATTTTCATTCTTTTCCATGGATGAAATCTGCAGCGCAGACTCGAGACCGGCGCAGATTTGAGACTGCTACAATGTGCCCACCTGCTGAGGGTAAGAGGCTCTACTGACTGCTAATGAACCAAAAATTAATGTGGACATAAGATGGTAACAGTATAAAAATTTGTAAAGATATTTCTTGTGGCAGAGCAATTTAATCTACTTAATAACCCACCCGTTGGAGGTTTTTCATAAAACCTCAACTGCTATTTCAATTTATACCAATGTAATTTAATTAACTTAATAACACAAAAAATCCAAATCATGATTAAGCGTTTATATCCAGTTAACAGAATATTGTCTAATCAAAACATCCATTTACTTTGGTTGCTATAATTCAGTTCTTTTTTGGTCGATTTGGTATTACCAGAGTACGCTTTTAAATTTTAGTAAGTTTTAGGATAGAATATTCATAAACGTCCATCTGGTTTGTTTGTTTACGTGTTATGGATGACAGGTTAAATTACGCAGTCTTTGTTTTGAGATGTGAGTTGGAGTCCTATCAGGCAATGAGTTTTCAATAATGCTATTTTTTCTGCTCAAGCAACTCTTTTGTACTGTATCAAAATTTCACCTCGAGGGGGATCGCGGATCAACTCCCAGGTGAGTTTATAGGTTTGTCTCGTGATAGGGAACAAAGCCCATTTTCGTTCAGCCCTTCAACGCAGCACACACTAATGGCAGAGAGAAGTATGGTGGTTGTGCAAGTTCCTACAGTCCACGGGTGGAGTCTGCATTTAAATCAATTTTAGTTTTATATCTGCGCATATTTACCGCCCGCGTATGCGGGAAGGTAATGTTTCATTCGTATCTGTCTGTCTGTGTGTCTGTCTGTGTGTCTGTCTGTCTGTTCGGGCTATAACTTTTTAACCATTTGACCCAGAAACTTCATTGTTGACATGAAGCTACATCTTCATAATATCTTGATCAAGTTTGAGTACCAAGGTCACTGGGTCAAGTTCAAGGTCACAAGGATAAAAATTGTCCTATGTTGACTTAATCTGTCAACATAATATTGGTGAGCAATATACAAGGTCAAGGTCAAAATATAGGTCAAGGTCATTTGGGGATCAATGTCATTTGGAGGTTAATTTGTTAATTTGTTAATTTGTTATGATTTTTTTAATGTTCTAATGTTTATGGCATTTTAATGACTATTTGCAAAGCGGGCGATTTGGCCTTCGATTGAAAGGCATTCTTGTTGTTGGTACATTTTAAAGAGAAGTCTCACGACAAATTCGCACAATTTAATCTGCTGTCCTGGAAAACGGAATAACTCAAAGGTTATTGATAAACTATAACAAACCAAAAGGACGTTTCGGGATATAGAACTGCCAAAAGTAATAAAGAGTCAAAGACAGAAAATTCATCCATAGTAGCATTATCGAATTTAATACTTTAACCTTGCATTTATTCAATAATATCTCATAGAATGAAGACGCTTAGTTAAATAAAAAAGTACTAGAAGCAATAAACGCGATGACAGAAGGTGACACTCCCATATCAAATATCTCTCAAATTTAACAAAGCCTTCGCGATGAAGCAAAGACAGAAATAACAAAAAAACCCATAAAAATCACGGTTAAAACCATGCCGAGCGTACTTAAGTATGGGAATGCTGAGTTTGTGCAAAAAGCAAATTCGGTTAAGACAGAAAAAAAGGATGGGAAAAGGTTACCTTGGATATAAAATTAATTTTGTGAAAGAGAAATCACATTGTACAAAGTTATAGTCAATGTTTTTTCGAAATGAAGTTTACTAATTAATCTAGTTACTGAAAAATAGTCTACCGGCCAGACGTCGCAATTGGTATCCTGATTGTTTTGGGTTTTTTTCTGAAAATATGTGACGCTCAATGCAATGTGTATTTTGAAAGTTGAACCTCACATTCACATTATTCTTTGTCAGTTTGAAAGTCATTTCTGTAAATTGTGTACACATGTATTCTCAAATTTTAATATTAAAACAAGTATGTGTATTTAAGTTGTATTATTGTATCTATGCTATTTGTCATTAACATGTCCATTAATATGACATATTAGGTTAAATATCAGTCTTTAATACAAAGAAGCACATTGATGATATCAATTTAGACGTCTAAAAATTAGACCAATTTGATAAGTTCGTAAAACTAATTCGTAAAACTCCATTAACTAAGACCTCGATTACTTGCGTTGCATTTGTCTGCTCTCTTTACTGTTTGCTGGAATTCGTCATTTTTGTACAGTCTAGTTTCTTATCACAACATATTGTTTCAACAGTCATTTCCCAACTAAACGATTATTCAGATAATTTATCTGGTGTGTACACAACAATATTTCAATAAGCCCATTTTCAGAAATGACAAGTAAACATTTTGATAACAACTCTATTGTTTATTGGTACGCGTTTAGGTAGACAATAGAGCATTAAGTGGACAAAGCTTCCTACTTTGCATCAATTATGTTCCAGCAATTTTATGACTGTGATTGAAAATTAACATGAAGAAGAGTGGAAGTGTACATGAAAAAATCAGTTATTCCTTTATGGCAAATGAAACAAAAACTGTGTAAATACATTAATTAAATCTTCTTTTTTTTTCATTTTTACCATGTGAAACAGTAGAATGTTATATTTTGGACTAGTGATGTCATGAGTTGAATAACACACACATAAATTACATGTACCTGAAAAAGAAATTGCTGTAACACACGTGTGTATAAGAAAAAACTGCTGTTAAAGCCATGCACACTTTTGAGTGTTTGTCTACTTTTGGGACTACAGTTACGTGTCATTACATGGAAATACAGTGAGCAGGAAGCATAGCAGGAAATTTCAACTAAATCGGGCCTGAACCTGACAGGTTACAGATGCAATGTGTAAAGACAAACATTTTGTATTCTTATGGTTTTGTGACGCCTCTGGAGGAATTCTTTGATCTGATACTGCAAATAACGAGCTTTTTAGACTCTTCTCGAATAATAGAAATTCACCCTGTGCTGTGTTGATAAACGGGTTAGTACACTGAAGCTTAAGAGTTGCCGCACCTTTAACGGAGTAACATGATGTTTTTACTATGATAACTGTATTAGTAGAGTAGGTACAAAGTGTAGCTTGCATTTGTATATTGCCCGTCAGGTGCTGCCACAATTTTGGGTGGCAGACAAGTCCTACGCTTTACCATTGCAGTTCAGCACACCACCTCATCATTTTGGGTATAAAATCGCATTTTGAAATCGCACTGCAACTCCTTATGTGTATTTATCTGACATTATTATGCGTGACAATCGTTATGCCATTTTCTCTAGATCTGCTACTGAATTAACTTTCCAAAAAAATATTTGATGCTGCCCCGGTAATTCCAAATCAGGCATTCCTTGAGATGTATTATTTTACACTTACAAGTAGAATTTTCCAGTAGGTTTCACCAACAGTTACCATGTTAACATTTAGTTGACATAAATCTGTTTTCCACCACGAAACAGCTCGCTTACGAGGGAAAACGGTACACCTTGGTTGGGTGCTTCAGATTTCACGTTATGCGCTTTTGAAGACAGTTCTTTATCAAGGATAAGTGCAAAAATACAATACAATACAACACAATAGGCTTTATGCATTTATATGCACAAGAAAATGTCTAAGCCATATTAAATTGAAGGTAATCTTCGTATGGTAATGAATATATTTGAATAATACGTGTACAGTAATTATGAATTCCACAGACTGAGAACAGGCAAGACTTTATATCAATAGACGGAAATTTTTAAGTTTTAAGCGGTAGATGTGACAGTTTCAGACGAATAAGACAATGACCTGTCCTCCTTCTTACAAACGTGACACATGCTTCTGAAAAGCCGAACCAAATCAGATCGAAATTTCTGACCGGATATGACATACAGATAAAAGTTAATTCCAAAATTTGTGTAATATGTTTTCTGTCCAACACTAAAGAAAAGATAATAGTCGGCAAAAAATTTGGGCGATTTTTCAATATTAACATAGCGAGCATACATTAGCATGGCGTAGCATGGAGTTGACAGGATAAGAAAACCAAATGTTACAAAGAGTAGCATCATAATAATTTGCCTTTCTCCGGTTTTAATTTTATGTCTTTGTCCTTCACCTTGACCTTGACTTTGACCTTGACCTTCAGACCTCGTGGCATTGGACAAGGTCCTGGAACGCAAGGTGTGGATAATAACGCTGTTCATTGCTAGTAATAGAACGAAAGGCAAAATAAAATTTATGACATTATAACTCCAATAATAAATTTCACCCAGATTACCACTACCTTTGGCATAAGGCAGACAATTCCTTACACTATCAAGGGTCATGAATAACTGTGGAATGTTATAAATAATGCTGATTGTGACAATGCAAGCAATGGTAATCTTAGCTCTTTTAACCGTATTAAATGAAGCAGCCTTATGTGGTCTTATTATGCTGTAGAAACGATCAAACGTCATACTTAGTATAAACATTGTACTGCACATGGTAGATGTCCACAGGATCGCCATGGCAATGCTGCAATACCAGTACTGATTGGGCTTCATATCTATCTCATGAGCCATGTTTAAGTATCTTGTGAACCCTGAAAATGTCGATTAAATGGGAGAAAGTGATAGAGACAAACATAGGTAAATGCCTATTCAATAGAAGGAGAGAGAGAGAGATAGAGAGAGAGACAGACAGACAGACAGACAGACAGACAACAGACAGACAGACAGTCTGACTCACCTATGAGTATAGATGTCGTGTCCGTTATGGCAAGCATACAGATGTAAAGAGAAAACGACATGTGTCTATTATGAGGCTGAATCATCACCTGAAATACAAAATTGTAAGCAATTTATCTATCTGAACATAAGAGGATGATTGACATTGCCTAACATGATAAATTCACAGTCCCTTCGAAAATGTGATTTGTTATAGAATGTTGTGCTAAAATACGGATATACAGAACTTTAAGATTAAATCAAAAATTTGTACTATTATATAGTTGGAAATAGTATGTCAAATACTGCACAACTTGCTGCAAAATTCGGTTTGCAAATAGATTCATTTCCATTGAATACGAATAAAAAGTGCGTTGGAGATCCCATCGTGAGGTGAAAAAATCGCAGTGACATGTTGGACCACAACAGTAATTAAACGAACATTCTTTATTTGCCAGGTGTCCGCCATGTCGACGGTGCTAGAGTCCTCTGTATAATTAGCATTCTTATGCTTCTCAGTTGTGAGTTTCACACCAGAGGACGAAATTCCTTTTAGTTTTGGAACAATTGCACTTCGACAGTACAGTCATGAATTCTTTTGTTCATTCTTAGTTCGGTTCTTTCTTAATTTGGTAAAAGAATTTCCATGGAACCGACCTTTCAAGAGAAGACTATTCTGAGAAAGGAAAAATATACTTACCAGAAAAGATAAAATATTTCCAATAACTCCAGGTGGAACCAGTATCAGAAAATATGACTTATTTATACCTTCAGCTACAAGTGAAATGAATGCCAACTTTAGCACGGAGTCGAATTCAACATCTATTACAATTATATTTATGTCAGCAACCTATGTATACAATGTGATTCGTTCCAAGTTTACTCAATTAAAAAGTTTAACACCATCATGCACATTATATGTGACATTCTACTGACATTTGTTAAATCTCTTAATTGATAAATCGGAGCAGAAGAAAAAAAATGGGTTTCAAAGCAATACCCAAGTTGCAAATGGATGAGACATTCTTATATGTGTTAAATTAGTAACTTGTATTGAAATGTTTTGAGACTGATATTGAAAAATATCCATAAATTCTGATCTGTATTTTTACTATTTCATGTATATTGCAAAATATACTGGAAAAGTCATAGTTTAAAACAACTGAATGCAATGCATTTTGTATCTTTTTCTCACCTTATTCTTGTATTAACTAAAACCTGGTTACTCTCTCTATTTGCATTGTTCAATTGATTTAACTAAAACTGGAGATTTAAGGTTGTGATGTCCGTTTCTACAATAAGAATCTACTTTTGTATGGCTTATTTTTGTGCATTACTCTTATGTTCACCACTGAGAGAAGTAATTTATAAATTGATTAAAACTGATATGAATTAAATGTCACACTTACCTATTTTATACGTCGTGTAGGACATAGCCAGAGTTTTAACATTATTTTCACCGGAAACATTATCGGAATGATTTAAATCGTAACTTAGAGATGAGTTGTAAATGGAATTGTGCGTCATTGTCAAATTAACTACAACATAATTTCTTAAATTTCTTAAATTTCAAGATAACATAAAAAAAATACAAAACCACATTCGGCTATAATAAGTTATAATACTTAAGAAAAACCACGCCCATTTTAATCTACACCATAACCAATTGTGTTGTGAAATAGAAATGTGAATTTAAAATGTAATTGATAATTCAGTACACAGAAATCGTATCATTTTGGAAACGAAGAGAGCAAAGGACAGAACGAAAGAATTTCACGCTGTGCTTTTGATGCGCTTCTGATAGGACTTCAGTGTACTGTTGCGAGTCAAGTTACTTTTTAGTCCTATGCTTAGTCGTAAGTCCCTGTGAGCGATTTTATGTATGACCCGATACGGAGCTGCATTCTAAACCTGTACATGAGACGTGTTTACTAACGCGCAGCTTCTCCAGGAGTGATTGTAGCATATCCTGCGCATGATATTAGGTCATGTCTGTATGTCTGCTCAAACCAATGTGCAATCAGGGTAAGAATGTATGGTCTATTACAGTTCTGGTTTCTAATTTGGAGAAATCAGCTGTGAGCTAGGTACGTGTCCCAGTAAATAGTCGTATTCAAACACTCAAAGTTTTTCCAAATTATTTTCCCTGCCTAGTTCACTGCCTAATTGATGGTCATAATATTGATAATAAACTATTTCTTGAAATCTAACTAGTTTTGTATATTTCAAAATGTT
>JBCAUI010543215.1:0-10721 GCA_038406195.1 Haplosyllis anthogorgicola
CATGTACATATGTTCAGCACTCAATAAAACAGTCTAAGGCCATACCGCTCGTGTCTTATTATTTCACCCTTAGACAGAGACCATCCCCTTTTAGTTTTTTAATGACCCTGAATGAAATATTGTATTGTTTCAGAATAAAATAGTCCACAAAAGGTGTCATCTGTTTTTAACCAAAAAAAACCCTGACCATCCAAGTTAGAATTTAATTCTATGTGAATGGTGAATATGAATGAGGCCTTTTTAAACAAAAACAGCCTAATCTAAGGAATAAAAAAAAACTTTGCTTAAGTATTCCTGAACTTCGGAAATTATTCGACGAATAGCTTTCTAATTGTGCTGTTACCAAAATATTTCCACACTTAATTCTGTAGAGTTGAAGTTAAACGTTTTTCTAAGAACTTGGAAAGAAGTAGCTTGATGCCGTATTCACGATAATTTCTACGGTGGCGAATTTCTGTTTCGCAATTTGCACAGTATTTTTATTTATTTTTTTGTATTTTTTGTTGGACCAGGTTCATTTGTGGGGCCACTTATTACCCCTGTTTTGGACTTATTTTGACCTTCCCCTTGGGTTTTAAAGCCCAGATGGATCTCTCGCCTGCACTCTTTCTTGCAGAGATCCCAAAGGTCATGTCTGGTGCCACACTTGCCTTTTTCACCAATTCCTAGGAGTGTACATGTGTATACGGCAGGCTAGCTGAGACTCTTTCCCACATGCATCAGTCAGGAGTCCAACTCCCGACGCAGTGGTGAGCTGAAATTTGCACAGTTAAGTGACAATTTGTATTGTAAAATTAATGCAGGACACGTCGCACCGATCAGTGATTTGTTAATAACTAAGCAAAGAAGTGATAATTTGACTACGGGCGTATACTTACTGGTAATTACGAGGAGATTGATACAGTGCAAATATTGCCATTAACCGATGATATTGATTTGTGGAGATCAATAAAGGATTCGCCACTCCGAACAAAGATGATTCCTGCAGCACTGGCGGATCCAGGATTTCTCGTACGGGGGCGCCCCAAATTTTACCCACTTTCAACGCAAAAATCGTCAAAAACTGCATGATAATGAAGAAAATTTGGGCTGTACGGTGGGCGCGCGCATCTTCGCCCCCCCCCCACCCCCCCGCCCTTGGATCTGCCAATGCGCAGTTACAACTACACATGTACATGCGATAAGCAAGTGGTATTTTGTACCAACAAGATGTACGTCCGGGCCGCGACATTAATTTCAATTTAATTAATTTATTAATTTTTTAAAATTAATTTCAATTAATTTTCAATTAATTAATTTCAATGCCCTCTGTCAGTTATTCATTTTCATTAGTCGCGTTGTGTAGGTGTACGATAAAATTCATGGTTTTTGTCCGTCTTTTTTACGGACACTTTTGGAAAATTTCCCGTCATTCTAAAATGTGCATTTTGGCGAAGAGACGAATGTTAAGGTCCAGGACTGTACGTTTTATAAGACGAGATTCCATAGAACATTACGGAAAATTTACAAAAAGCTGAAATAGTGCTTTTCAATTAAAATATTCCGCAGCGATACTAAGATTCTTTGCAGAAAGACCGATCTAAGCAGCGTTTTCATGCTGCTGGTAGTTTATGTTAATAAGGAGTTGTTGAAAGGTAATACATAAATATGTCAAAAATAAACAAACCTTCCTTGAGTACTCGTCAATGTCATAATAATCATAACTACCGTATTCCCTCTAATTATGGCACCTGGTGCCAAGACCAATTTTTGGGGGGGCGGAGGCGGAGGGGGCGCCTTAAAACATTTAAACTTCTTCCATTGTAGAAAAACCGTATTTTATGAATTTCACCAGAGATTAATTTTCTTCTTTTTTTTTTTGTCATTTCAAAATAAAGGGATGTGCCATATTTGGAGGAAATACTGTATATTTTGCAAGTATTGAAATAGAAAGGTAACATCTGTGAACCCATCCAATCAATTATATTTTAGTCGTATTTTTTTTACAACTTGAAAAATAATAATTTTTCATTATTTTCGCGCAGACGTCATTGCAGACTTTATTTATCAAATTGCCCATCGTGGGTGACTTTCATTGTGTTCAAATAACCGTTTGGCAAAATAACGTTTCTTTGTATTTTTTTTTATTAAAGTGGATGTATTCCAACGCTGTAAAAAATAAGAATTGCATGACACTCGTGTCTCAGTAGTGTCTGCAATAATTGTGGCATTTTGCATCAAACAAGGAAATAGAACGAATGGGACCTTGTATAACAAGACGGGACATTTAATACTGTGCTCAACACACACGTAATGTTTACATGTATTGTAGCTAATAGAGAGGTCAAGCTACACGTTTTCTCCGTACCTGTACGTGTACGTTTAAAATGTTGCAGGTGAAACGTGTAATTCAAACCAAGGAAATAACGTATTTATTCGAATAGAAGCACCCTCTCTAATAGAAGCACCCCCCTGTTATTGGAACAAAAATCAATTTTAATATTTTTCCAATTTTGATATTTATTTACAGTTAGATATATTCATATGGTATCACAAATTGTCTGTAACATCCTTAACTCATTGGCTAACCAGTGTATTGGTCATTTGATGTGAATTTCTGCATAAATTTAATGTTAAGCAACAATTAAATGTAGCTTTTGTGATTTTTTTAAAAGAGGCACCCCTTCAAAATTCGGTCTAAGCACCAGGTGCTTCTATTTGAATAAATACGGTATGTCACATGAAATCACCAGATTCACCTCAGTGCCAAATGTAACGCCATCGACTTACTCGGCGACGTTACGTTTGGCACTGAGGGTACACTGGAGATTTCAGTACTCCTCTCACACGTACAAGTTGACGTTAAACGGGTGGTTTGACCTCGCTATAATAAGGGACGGAGAATGTCGTGTAAGAAAGTAGAACAATGATGAGTATGCGGTACGTTTTACGTGTCCTGCGTATCCGGTTACATTGAGTCATTGAAGTCTCCACTTAATAGTATATTGTATGTGGTATGGTAAATGGTAGAGGTGCTATCCCATACCCGTATTCGTTTGTATTCGAACTTTTTAAAGAAACAAACGATTATTGGAAGAAAGCCTTGAATAATCGATTTTAATTTTGGCCGAGGGAATTGACCCTTAATCTAAAATGATTTAGTAAACTGCTTATAAAATGTATTGTCTGCTTTTTTTCTTCATGATGGCATTCTTAAAAAATGTTTTCCCATAAAGTTATGTAGAAAACCGATATATTTGAATATCGGATCAGAAAAAGAAATCGATAATCAAATGAATAGAATACAACCGATGACAGCTCTAGTAGATGGTGTGTGTGTACGTGCGTGCGTGTGCTTGCATTTTATTGACTATTTGCGAAGCCGGCAGTTCGCCCTTTGATTGGAAGGCATTCTTGTTTTAAATAGTTTTGATTATGTTTCCCGACGCACTTTGAAATTACAGTTTCAAAAAAACATGGCAGCTGAAACATGTTGCACATGGCAAAATATAGCTCCGATGGTGCATCGAGTAATTTTGTCACAAGTCGATCAGATATTTTTTACTGACATTTATGGATAGTTTGGCTTTTAGGGACCAAATGCAATTTTTATTTTTATTTATCCTTTTGCCAAACTTTGAAAATCCTGCCATTGCAATGTAATCCAGATGATTAAATAAAAAAAGCCTTACATGTAGTTTAGTATTGAAGAACAACATGCGGTTTGCATTAACTCGTGGAAATATTAACACAACCTGATAGGATAACACAAAATGTGTGCAAATATTTAAAACTCACAAATAAAGCGACATAAAAGAATATGTGTGCATAGAAATGTTGATCATGATAACAATCCAATTTTGGAAAGAGAAAAAAAACAGGAAAAGAATGGGGGTAAAATTGGAGTAGAATATTGTAGATTTCGTGAGTAGATGTGATTAGGTGCCGGATATTGTGTGATTGTCAGGTAAAAGAGAGTTTAAGTTACTCGTTTACGCCTACGTGTACGTGTAAAACGAATTCCAAAATCACCAGATTCCACCTCAGCAGTGAACATAACACTGCCGAGTAACTTGGTGGTGTTACATTCACCGCTGAGGTGGAATCTAGTGATTTTATATGACGTAATTTCGTAACTTAACATTATCATTTAACACAACACTATTTTAAACTTACGCGTTCCAGGCTGAGAAAAACGTGTAACTTGACCTCTCTACTGTGTGATTGTCTGGTAGTGATGTTTGTGAGATGGGGCTGAGATACGTCGTTGTGTTATCTCACTGTAGGGTGCGGGGAGCAGACATTGTAGGTGGAAGGGCCACGGAGATCAAAATCAGGGAAACTTAAGAGTCACAGAACACGAAACAATTAAATAAATAAGAAAAAATTCTCTGGAACATATTCAGTGTGCCAAATAAGGCCAGTCTATGCGATATCAACTGGCTAAAATTGCTTTGGTCTGACTGATTTTAATTAAAATATTTTACAATTAAAGTAATAGCACAAATGGAGTACTTGCGACAACCAACTATAGTTCGGTCAGGTTTCAAAACTTGTGTCGAACCCTGATGCTTTTAGGCTCATGTCGTCGTTTGTCGTTTGTCTCGCTTTTAATTTTTAAATATAAATGAGCTAAGGTCATATTGACCTACTTTTAAAGGCGCCTGTGTCCAAAAGCAAATTTAGAGAGACACCTGACTTCTGTAAATTTGTAGACAGACAGTACAGGGATTACCTTAGCGGTAGTCCGTTAGTCCGTGACTACCTGATTTTGGGTACGGACTAGCCAATTTTAGGTCTCACTAGTCTGGATTGACCACAAAACAAATTTTGGAATTCCCGAATAAAAAATTGTTTTTGAAGAATTTCGGCAAATTCTTGCCAGTCGGACCAGTTGAATCAAATCCGAACTAGCGAAAGTTAAAACGTACTGGCTCGTATCGACCTGTCCTTTTGAAAGCTTAATTAAGGAAATCCCTGAGACAGACGGACAAATAGGCATACGGACGGATGTGCACATATTTCTTAAGTATAAAAGTTTATCAAAAAGCATTGGATTTACAACTTCAATTTCAAATTGCCAGAATTTAAAGGTTGAATGAAAAAATCTCGTAACTGACAAATTAATAATATATATTAAATAGAGTGGGAGTTTCCACGGCCAAAGGCATCAACAATTTTCCTTTGTAAAGGAACGTTGACTACAGTACAAACAACAAGCTTACTTTGTGCACAACACACAGCATCTAGTTTCCTAAGGCTAATTTCACTCCCCAGTGTTTGGCAATGTCATATTTGCGACATATCCTGCTTTTCACATATTTTCGTTTTTTATCAAAATATATCAATTGTTGTGGTTGTAAAGAAATTGAGACCTTTTAACAAAAGAAATTTAAAACATGTGTTTAGGCCCTTTTTGTTTAATGTTTTTGATTACAATTGTCATCCGCTGTAAAAGGAATTTTGGTTTGCAAGGCTATATGCACACAGGACGATTGTTATTGTATGTTCAGAAATCATTTGAGCCAATTTTTCTTCAATATTTTAAACAGCATGTCGCCATACTAAGTTTTTAAATTACAATTTACTTGGACGTTATCCTCGATTGCTACATTAAAAATTTTCCGGCACAAAAAAGTAATTCAGCAGATTTAAGAAATGTTGGCCTCAGAGTGGGAAATTTAAGACGTACTTTTATGAGAGGTTATTGTGAAGAAAGAATTGTGTTGAAATGCTTAAAATTACTTTCTCGCCCAATTAGGCATTGTTGAAACGGTGTGTTGTGTGCGATTTGTCGGTAATAGCACTGACTGTGTGGGAATTGCTGTAGATAGGGTCGAGATGTAGGTAGAGAGATAGCACAGTCCAATACCTAGACTTGTACGTGTTCTTGATCCCATCGCTTTGGTTACAAATTATACAGGCATGAAAACTCAAAATCTTCAATTGGTTAGGTTTAAGATTGAAAGACAAAAACCACTGTCAAGTGCCAACTTTGGGTCATGCAATTTTTGAACAATAGACCTCTCCATTTTCACCTGAGTTAAAAGACAATATTTTTCATACGCTGATTTCAGTGCACCTTGTGTGACCTTGACCTTGTTTAATTGATCTTAGAAACTGTTTTGTCTGTGAACAAATTTTAAACGAGAGATAACCTGACGGTATACAGAGCCTCATGCCCTATGCCCTATCCGTCCTACAGGATGGTCAGAAATGGCCAGAAATGCATTTTCCCCAGTCCGGGCTGAGGGGGTGGGGTAGGGGTGGTCCTGATAAACTTTTCTGCAATGGCTGCCAAGAACACAAATCTAGTTTCCCTCGAATACATAGAGCCTCAATGCCGATAGACATGAGGCTAAAAAATCAGAGACACCGATCGAATACACTAACTTTCGTGTTTATAACTCGAACATGAATTCTGTACATCCTGGAAGAAAAGAGATTCGTACACACAACATTCTCACACTGCGTAGTGATGCGCTGTGCTTTCTGTAACGAGACGATAAAATATCGTGCAAGGTCTGCCGACTGTAGTTCGAAGAAATTTTTTTCAAACTTATTTTTTCAGTGCAGAAGACAAATAGATGAAAGTTAGGAGTAGGGATGTCTTGAACTGTGACGTTGGGGCATTAGATCAACAGATAAATGTACGGGAAAGGAAAAAAGGAAAAGAAAAAATAAGGAAATTCCTAAAAGGAGAACATAGAATATTTGATTATATTTGATCTACATGTATCTGTCTGAATGTTCTCCCTCCCCCCTCCCTTTCTCTGAAATTAATTAAATTGCTTCAGAATAAGATAGAAACCCTGTGGCTTAGTGAGACTCCGAGGATGTTCGTTGTTGATATCCAATTGAAAAAGATACACAGTTAAGTAAAAACTCACAAAAGCTTGTCTACGGTACAATACATAATACCACTGTGTGAATTGTTATTTTATATTGATGGTAAATTGATCTGAATAGAATATATTTATATTTCATATCAATGAGAAAAGCAGCACCCACCCATTCATAAATACCTCACGCATTACCTCGTATGCACAGTATGCATACCCTGTGTATACCCAGTAGGGTACAGTATGATTAGCACACAGGATACTGATTTATGTGATGGATACAGGTAGATAATACAGAGATCAAAGAGTTAATCAGTGATGCCGCCACGCACAGGTGAGATACGCATAGATCATGATACAGATGGATGAATTGCTAGAAGTCTTAGTCGTCTCGTCGAGATAGATCCATAAAATTCAACAAATAATACGGGTGATAACAGGAATCAATGTAGAGTTGAAAAAATGGTAAAAATCTCTTCATTTGTCAGTGTTCGAAATAAGTTTTGAAACCAGTCAGTCCGAACAGTAGTTGGTTATTTCAAAAACATGATTTGAACAATTACTGAAATTGTGAAATTGTCTGCCGGATTTTGAAATGAGTCAGACCGAAGCAATTTTAACCAGTTAAAGTCGGACGGACCGGCCTTATTTCGAACACTGATAGTTGTATGAAACTGTGCTGAAAATCAAATAGCACACAAATCTACTTTTTTCACATTAACTGCTTGATGGTAGATGCCTAATTGTCTATTTTTTAAAATTCAATATTATTGTGGTAATTGTTACAAATCTCTACAGAAATATGAGATCTGCTGCTTGATGGCAGACTCTGATGGTTCAGGGTAAACTGGTCAAGACAGACCAGGCCAGAACAGCCCAGTTTTTAAATGGAAAACTGTACAAAGTTTGATCTCTACCAGAGTGAGATATTGGTACTACAGTGGAATATTGGCAAGATCTCAAAAAGTTGTAAGTTAGAAATGTTTCGCAAATTGTGTCAGTGCAAAACAGTACAAGTTGATACAATGTTTTACGTACTACAATGAGATAGAGTGAGATAACGGTTAAGTGTTGGTGTCTGTTACACCATACGATACAGTATGAAGAGATACACGAGAGAAATGCTGCCAAATACCACAAAACCCTCAGGTCCAGGACCAAATATCGCATGTACACGCCTGTAGTGACCTTGTTATTTGACCATGACCTTTTGAAGTGCAGTGTAATTCACTTTATTAGGCTGTACTAAAAATGGATGAAATCTAGATGCATAAAGTTGAAGCCAGACAGATGGACGAACAGACAGACGGACATACGGACAATCAGGCGTACAGCGACAACACGTTCTTTCCACTCTGATACTGCTGACATACAAACCGTGAACATTTACTTTATCTGTACCATAAAACGTGACTTGCTTTTGTTAAAAAGAATTATTGAGAGAAACTACAGTTTATTTTATGTTCTATGATTACAGGTGATGAGGTTCAAATAAAGAAATAGCTGTCATAAACATTGTTGCTAGGAAACGGATAGAACATTTATTTCTGGTGAGTAACCGATTTGTCTTCCACAATTTCAAAGTCCTTCCATAAATGGAATCCAACAAATTATGAAAGGTTTTCCAAATAGACGATGATTGGTTTGTTGAACAATACAAAAGATGGAGTCTCCCGATAGTGGAAAAGTTGAAAGGTCGTTTTAAAACTTTCAAATTGGAAATGGCAGGAATTGGCGAAAACAAAGATATCAAATGAAAACCTGGCAGCAGAGAAGTTTACAATGCGTTGCACATGTCATGGATTGTATTCATACATGCTGAATGTTATCAGATAATGCAGTTTAAAATATGTTTGCATTGGTCCGTGCACAGTCAATCGATTAGGCCAGGTCATTTTTATTTGATGCATTACTTTACCGACCGATGTAAAATCAGGAATTGTGAAAGTGTTCGTATCAGGGGTGCAAAACAAAGAACTGGTTTTTTTTTAATTCCAAGAAACATTATTCGGAGTTTAAGAAGAATGTCCCCTGTAGTAATGCCACTGTTTTTCTTATTGTTTTTTTTTTTAATCCAACAAATGAAAAGGCGTGGCCTTATTATCATTACTGCGAAAGATCTGATGTGCTATCAGAGTGGGTATGGCGTATTGTAACTAGGATCGTAAACCATTGATTAGATGACAATCAGACTATTAGCGTTTTTAGGATCAGCAGTGATATAAATCAACTCAAAACAAAGAACAATTATTCTCCGTTTTGACATTTACGTTGAGTTGATCATTTTCGATAGTGTTTCCGTTCAAGTGAATTTTGCGCAAAAGCAAACAAACAGAAAGAAAAAACTAAATAAACAGGGAAAAGTGTTAGGCCGGAGATACACGACACGATCTAATCGCAAACGATCTTAATCGCAAGCGATTGTGTTTTACTTATTTGAATAATATCGTATTGTGACACTTGTCAGAGGGTTGCACTGAAAATAATAAGTCAGATTCTAATATTTTTCATTTCTTTATCATAAATCGCAATATATCACGGACAAATTTCTGATTGAAATCGCATGCGATCATTGATTGCATGCAATTATATCGCATCGTGTATCTCCGGCCTTAGAGGTAGGGGCATACTCTTGTCCATTTAGTGGCAATGCTTGCTCACTCAGTCCATATTGAAGACAATTTCAGCCTCTCTCTTTGGATAAAAGAAAAGCGCTTTTATCACAGAGGAATCAGAAAGGGAAACGAACTCGGACTGCAGCAAGAAGAGGCCGACGCTTTGGCCGTTATCATGCCACATTATGTGGATAAAAAGACTTGTCAGTTTTCGGAGTGCTCAGTGCACTTTACTTCACGTATGTTCGCAGACATTTCTCATGCACTTAGTTACCCTTTCCCTTTTAAGGTATTTTCCCGTCTTATTTTTTTCCCGAGGGAGCGTAACACCTGTGTGAAACGTAATATACCAAATAAAGTCTCAGTACCGAAGTTATACTACTTACGATCACAAATGTGTAAGATTAAACTTGTCAAGCATTTTCAAATTGTTTGAATTATTTTTTCATCTCACTTTTGAAAAGGAAATTAAAGAAAAAAATAACAAGAAGACAACTTCAAAGTACCGTACATGCCCAAGTTTTATCAGGGGTCATTTTGAGATTAGATAGTTCCGTATCAAGAATTTCAAAGAAGTACCAATTTCAAACTCATATGGATATCATTTACATGACTGTGACGACATCTTCATATTCCATGAATTATGGATCTTTTAGCATTATTATCATATTCTCCAGTCCACAAGCTTATAGTTTTAGTGGGCTCCAAAACAGATAATCTCGGTCGGGAACAGGAAACGAACTAGAAACATTGAATAGCCGCGACACAAACGTGTAATTTATGTCAATTTTTGTCATTCTAAGATAGGTTCTACAATTTAATTGTTTGCATTACATTTCAGTGATAATTTTATTTCTGTTTTTGGAAGAAGTGAAAATGTAACTTTGGGTCCAAAATATACTTGCTCTTTGATATCGGTCAAAAAAGCACAATTTTGTGTTAAGCATTTATTAACGATGGTAATTAATATTTTCTAGAAAAAATCACTCCATAATAATTAGTCCCGTTATTTGAAGTAATACAGTAATTGTCATTTCACTTGTATCAAAAGTTCATGAACATGTGCTTATGCTTTTATTAAATCCGAAATTTCAAAGAATGCACGGCGGCAATTGTAATTCAACTTGTAAAAACACAGTGCCCTAAAAAGGGTGATTCTACCGTAATAAACGAGTTTCACGGACGACTGGCTGGGGGGTTAAACATTCGACCTTGTTTGGAGTGTTGTGTGAATGCGACATTTACACAAGAAATTAGTTCTTTTTTGTTGCTAATGCCATGTTAG
>JBCAUI010543226.1:0-10720 GCA_038406195.1 Haplosyllis anthogorgicola
TTGTGATATTGTGATCTAAATTGTCTAAGTATTTTGATAATGCCAAATGAGCTCAGGTCCATCTGGACCTATTTTTACATGACTGGTTGCAAAAAAAAAATTGATAATGAATTCGGCAGCTAAATTATGATATTTATTGCTTTTCGAACCTGCCTCAGGGAATACGTAATCTTTATGGCAAGTTCACGCACAACACTGCAGGAGTATCTTGCCAAGTGTCAGACACAATTCTACCCAAGCCCTAATTAATTCGTTACAAATAACGTATTACGGAATGCGGTTGGTGTGAAAAGCACATCAGTTCTATTCAATCAACTCACTCTTGCCCGATGGAACAAGTATGCGGAATATGTTCGAGGAAATGTAGAATATCTAAGTACATTTCAACGAAAATTTCCGAATCTGTTATGTCGACAACCAAATTGCAACTTCAAGTGTATGAAGGTAGGGGGATCGAGTCCCGCTCGGTGCATGTTCACCAATGCTTGAAAAAGTATATGAGAAGTTTGGCGGGCTGCCTTCTAACACCCATATACAGTGCATGTTTGTATTGAACAAAATCAGGTAAAAAAAATTAAGAAGTGGCTC
Source organism: Haplosyllis anthogorgicola (assembly GCA_038406195.1). Classification (NCBI taxonomy): domain Eukaryota; kingdom Metazoa; phylum Annelida; class Polychaeta; order Phyllodocida; family Syllidae; genus Haplosyllis; species Haplosyllis anthogorgicola. Next base: position 589 of record JBCAUI010543226.1, read on the forward strand.
ATGGAATCATAGCGTGCAAGTGAATAAGCATGCCAATGACAGACCCATCCTGGCTTTGAAACCCATGAGCAGAATCACTCCAATTGCAAAACAGAGGGTACTGGTGGCCCCACAAAATAGACCAGTCGACAAAAACTTTAAAAAAAAACCCCAAAAACGCATGTCGCTTTGCCATGATCAGTAAAATCATGTTTACACCCAAAGATAGATCCACGAGTACCAATATGTCACAACACTTTACAGATCAAAATATTCCGCACAGATAAATGTTCTGGGGTGTGGCGGATTTCCAATCGGTTTCGTCATTTACATACATGCACACGAATCGTTATCACCACTAAAAGTCATTCATGTATATTTTGTCACAATTTGAGGACGAAAAATCACCCCGCACTTGTACTTGCTGCGTATGTTGAAGTGTTTACGTGTTTATATTATGTCATCCTCCAGATTTACTTGTGAAACCAAAGTTAAACACATGATAATGAGTTGGTACTTTTTATATGTAACACGCATTATTTCCGGAAATTTGGAAATAACTGTTTAACGAAATTTAGTTCAATTTGTTGTTTGGGGTATTTTTTCCAACTATTCCCAAAATACAAAATAATGCTTCGATTTGAAAACTGACACTAAAATACGTCGCAAATGTATTTTATTTTAATTTAGGTGATACTAGTTCCTCGCCAGAACGAGATGGACAACAATCGGACAGTAATCCCGTCAATCAGCGACTCTTGTCTCTCCAAAAGCAGCTTGATATTGAACTCAAGGTAATACATTGTAATCACGGAAATGTCCCAATAGACGTCCGTTGTCAAAAGATTTAAAGAAAAAAACCAACAATACAGCACATCACTTTAACTTACTGAAATAGAGAGAGAGAGAGAGAGAGAGAGAGGGGGGGGGGCCAAATTTGCTCAAAATACAGTAGAACTTGTCTTTAGTGGCACTTGTCTTTGGGCGACATTTTGCCCCAAAGACGAATCATTAATATTTATGTTAATCTTACTTATCTTGAATGGCACTCCTACCTTTTACGGCATTCTAGTCGTCTTAAATTAGGGTGCTTCTCAAGACATATTCTACCGTACAGCAAACAATGTTATTAAATAGTTTTAACGATGACAGAAAGGTAAAGATAATGTAAATAAAAGTAGAAACCGTCGTTAGATTTAAAAGTAGAGTTTAAATATCTCCCAAAATCTTACTACCGTACTTTACGTTACAGGTGAAAGCAGGGGCCGAGAATATGATCTCCATGTACAAAGGCGGCACGTCACGGGACAAGAAACTTCTTGCTGAGGCTCAGCAAATGTTGAGTGATGCAAAAACTAAAATTGACATCATCCGTATGCAAATACTCAAGGGTCAACAGAAAGGCGATTCGTCCGGAAATCACTCTGATGGTTTGTACAATTTTACTGCTATAAAGAACTAATGTTAAAGTGCATAAAATTGATAATATCATGACCATGCAATTAAACTGTGCATTAAATGTCTGATACAGGCGTTGGAGACCAAGAGTCGATCCTTTCACCACTGGAGTTACGAATAGAAGAGCTACGACATCACATGAGAATAGAGTCAGCTGTATTGGAAGGTTCTAAAAACGTTGTGAAGGTGCTTCAAGCGTCAAAGCAGGCTGATAAAAAAGCGTTGCAGGAGGTCAGTGTAATTGGTACTTATTAACTGAAAACCAACTTTAATAATCCTGCATGTACAGTACATGCTTTGGTATCAGTATTGACAAGTGGAAACAGTGTATATACATTTTCGTTACATTTGTAGGCACAAGCTAGCTTGGCAGAAGCCAGCTGTAAACTTGAACTTCTTCGACTATCATTAGAAAAGCGTTTAGAAGAGTTGTCGCCCAATGGTAATTCAAACAAAATAGATGTACTTAGACAGGAACTTGAAGGTGCTAGTCCCACTACGTTTGCACGAAACAAAAATAGTACATTAACTAAAGCACAACAACAGTATTCTTCACTTGCCAAACCCGCTGCCCTTACAGGAAAATTGCAAGTTAGGTAAGCACATGTTTGTATATAAATCAAAACAGAATTATTGCAAGTTGAGAGTTCGAATTTTTTAGAAAAATTTGAGATACGTATTTCACGAATGATACATTACACTTTCAGGTTAGTTGGCTGTCAGGATTTATTAGAAGATATCCCATGGAGATCTGATAGTTTAAGACGAAGTAGTGTGCAACCAACTAGTCCCGATGGAAAAGGTTTCATGAGTAAAAGCAAAAGCTTCCATGGGAGAAGCAGTAGTAAATCCTACGCCGTCAAAGATGATGACAAAATGTCAAGTAAGTTGTGGTATACATGCATGGAATTGGTAAACAGCAATTAAGTACGTCTTTCCGAATTCTGAATTATAACTGGAAGTTGATAGAGAAGATAATAAGAGACGTTAACTTACAGGTGAAGTAATGGCAGTGTTAAAGTTGGACAACCAGTTAGTAGCACAGACACAATGGAAACAGAACAGTCAGCAATGTTGGGATCAGAGAATGACCTTTGATTTAGACAGGGTAAGTACTTTTCAAAAGACAGAACAGAACCTTTTTGTGATGAGGGTGAATACGACAAGTTGTAACAGTTAAATAAGTATGCTGTTTATTTTTTTATTTTTTTTATTTTTCAGTATTTTAAAAATGCCCTCCATATGTATTATGCGTTAATATATATCCTTTTCAGTCGAGAGAACTTGAAATAGGTATCTACTGGAAAGACTACAGAAATATGTGTGCGGTCAAGTTTTTAAGATTAGAAGACTTCCTGGATGACCTTCAGCATGGCATGGTCATACATTTGGAACCACAGGGAATTCTTTTTGCGGAGGTAAATTAATGCTTATTGGCTTCCATTGTATATTTCTATTGAAAGGTTACATGTTCAAATTAATCAACGATTATGATATGTGGAGTAATTATAGTCGGTGTGAAATATGGTTATTTGTGTTCACTGTGTATGACCCAAAATTCAAAATAATCTGTATATACGGGTTATTACATATATTATTCCTTTTCATTGAATAAGTCATTGATTTTTGGAAAATCAGCTGCCCTTGCCCACATTATTGTTTATTGTAATGACCATTGCTCTTTTTATTGTTGGACTAGAAATGCTACAGGGAACATGTCTGACATATATTACAGCGTCTTTTCTTTATATATAAAATATATTATTGGAATAATGCCTTATTTTGTACAAGATTGGATTATGCAGATATATTTTCAATGCCTTATAATTTGTGATACAGTGTCGGTAAGTGTAAGCATTAGAATAATTCGTCCGGCCCTAATGATTGAAACGATGAATCATTATCGTGGATACTGTATATTTTCAGGTTGTCTTTTTGAATCCGACCATATCGCGGAAACCTAAGTTACAAAGACAAAAGAAAATATTCCCCAAACATAAAGGCAAAAACTTCTTGAGGCCACATCAGATGAATATCAACGTTGCAACATGGGGTCGATTAATGAAGAGAGCTCTACCACCAAACTGTTCAGAAGCTACAACTCTAAGTCCTCCAAATCAAGTAACATCACCAGGTAGGTTTACCAAGTTCCTGCCTCCTAACGACAGTATTGTAATTTAAATAATTATTTGCGTCAGTTGTGAAAAAAATGACACCCCGATGAGCTTGTATTAACCGTTAGGTATTTTATCAGCTGATAAGGCATCAGTGAAAAAGCCTCACTATGAAGAAGGATATGGGCACAGTGAACGACAACCTCATCCAGCAATGATTGGTAACAGTTCAGTACCGTGTCCATTGCAAACAGTAAATGAAGACAGACCTCCTGAGTTACCAGCCTCGCCACCACCCATGCATCCACCAACTTTGTCCCCAGACATGGAAGATGTACGGGTAGGTAGACTGCTTGTTAACATGTTAAAAAGCAAACGCTTAAATTATCTTTCTTATCCCGCTTTAAGCGTGAACTTATTTTAGCACTTAATTCAAAGAATTAGCAGCAATTAATTTTGCACTTCTAGGATGTGTTAACTGCATTTGATTTTCTACCTGATGAAATATCTCCGGATACGTCACAGGTCATTGACCTCGACATCATGTCGTCAAATTCTGGACAGATCAAGCACAACTCTCGGCGGCAGTCTCCACCTCCACCTATACCACCCAAACCTGATCGCATGAGACACTATCAAGTACCAGAGCCACAAGAAATGTAAGTTTTTAAATGTTGCTATAAATGTTAGCTACTTGTGAGACCAGAATGAATTACCTCGACATGTTTTATTACGTAGGGAGTGTATATTGAAATACTGTGCATAAATCATATAACGGCACAAATGTCCCAGATGTTCTAATTAAGCAAATGTATTTCGCTCACACGTGTTACGAATAATTACCTCATTGATGAAGTAATTTGACTATTAATGTTATTATGTCAATTTTCACTGTTGTGTTCGTTTGTAATATTGGTAATTTGGTAATTAAACCTTCAAATTGTGTCAACTTTTCACATATTTATTAATTTATGATACACGTGTGATGAGTAAATAATCGTGATTAAGTTGTCTGCATTTCATAAGAAATGTAAGTCAGTCTTTGCCGAAATGTGCTTGGAGTAAATACAAAGTTAATAGTGTGGTGGTGTTCTTATTGTTTTTAGAATGACTCCTTTCATATCAATGGATAACTTCCGACCATTAGCAGTTTTAGGAAGAGGTCATTTTGGCAAGGTAGGTTCTTTTGACGATACTTGCACATAAAATGTCTGTCGACCAAGATTACAGTGAATTTATTCAGCCGTATTATGAATAATGTAATGAACATATATATGTATTTTAGGTATTATTATCGGAGTACAAGAACACCGGTGAAGTGTTCGCTATTAAAGCCTTGAAGAAAGGTGACATCATCGCCAGAGATGAAGTAGAGAGTCTCATGTCGGAGAAGAGAATATTTGAAGTTGCCAATTCAATGAGGCATCCATTCCTAGTCAATCTATTTGCTTGCTTCCAAACCTCGGTATGTGTGTTCAAACTTAGTTATTCGTAAATTTACAAATTTAAGTCGGAAAGGTTCTAATTTAACTGTTTTTACCCAAAGAAATACATGGTTGTGATTTCGTTTTGTACAGGAGCATGTTTGTTTTGTGATGGAGTATGCATGCGGAGGAGATTTAATGATGCACATACATAACGACGTCTTCTCTGAACCTAGAACCGTCTTTTATGCAGCTTGTGTGGTGCTTGGTCTGCAGTTCTTACATGAACATAAAATCGTGTACAGGTAAACATTTGTCATTTTGTTGTCATTTCATTTGATAAAACCGAAAAGAACTTTAATCGGTAACAATTATCAACTGATCATACTAACGCCTAATATTTTCTTCTTTCAGGGATTTAAAACTTGACAACTTGTTGTTGGACACAGATGGATACTTGAAAATTGCCGACTTTGGTCTTTGTAAGGAGGGCATGGGCTTTGGAGAAAGAACATCAACATTCTGTGGCACTCCTGAGTTTTTAGCACCTGAGGTCTTAACAGAACCTTCGTACACCAGAGCTGTGGACTGGTGGGGTTTGGGTGTGCTCATATTTGAGATGCTAGTTGGGGAGGTAAATATGCTTTGACGATACTTTCTATGATTGAGTTTCACTACTTGTCAAACATCAGTCATTGATTTATGTCTAAATCACACTCGGAGTTGCTTTTTGTATTCAACTTTATACAACAACATTTTACAGTCGCCGTTCCCAGGAGATGACGAAGAAGAAGTGTTTGACAGCATAGTAAACGAAGAAGTCCGATATCCTCGCTTCCTGTCGCAAGAAGCAATCGCCATCATGAGACGGGTGAGTGTTCAGATTTTCGTATGGCTGCACCATTTGGTTGAAATTTTTCAGTGGTTGACATTTTAAAAGATTTTATTGATGGTCAATTTTTATCACTTTGTAGTTATTGAGGAGGAATCCTGAAAGACGACTTGGCTCCAGTGAACGAGATGCAGAAGATGTAAAGAAACAAGCATTCTTTAGGGTATTGATTCTTACTGTTTATTTCCGAGAAAACGTATTTACGACAGACACTCAAAATGAGCAGCCCATTTCATGGCGTTAGCTACATGGTTGCTTGCATTATAATTGCTGGCCATTTTCTTTTCAGAATATCTTGTGGGAAGATTTGTTGATGAGAAAAACAAAGCCTCCGTTTGTCCCGACCGTGGTATGTATTATCTTTCAACTACCATTTTATTGACAAAAAAGAGAGAAAAAGTGAGGTAGGTTATGAGCAAAAGTAAACAATGTGAATATGCACCGAAATGAATTTGGTCAAAATGACCAAACTGGCCAAAGGGTTTATGATAGTCCTTCCTTTGTGTATTTACTTGTAACCATGTATTTTACAGAGAGGTCCAACTGACGTGAGCAACTTTGACGAAGAATTTACCTCTGAGAAACCAATGTTAACACCTCCCAAAGATAGGCGTCCGCTTACAAACGACCAACAGCAAATGTTTGCAGGATTTGATTACATGGCTGACTGGTGCTGAGGAGCCATCGATATTTCCTGGTTGTTATTAGTTCAAAAGGTTCGTGGGAAAACACTCCCTTGACTTTTCCGAACAGTGAGCAAAGGCTCGTCACACATAATGCTCAATATCTCTTTAGTTACTTCACTGTGGTGAATGACTGGTAGTGATGTTACTGATTTGTCACGATGCTGTTTGTTTGGGTGTTGAATTTTTGACTGTGAACAGAGTAATAGTTACATGTTAAGTAACTGTGGTATGAGGTGGTATGTGGTATTAAGTAACAGAGGTATGAGAATGAAATATGCAAATCCATCAATGCCAAGTAAACTACCGCAACGGGATTATTGTGATATAACTTAGTGCAAGATATGAATGATAACCACTGCCCATGGACAATATGTCAAAAGATCAGGTGCGGAAAAGTGCCTTGTGGGCAGGCCCGAGGATTATCACAACAGGAGTACTATGACCGGCTGTAAATAACCCATGTTAATGAACGTTAAGCCATGGTGTTACAATAATGGTTAGTGATGCATGATGAAAAGAGATTATGGCTGTGAACGTATAAAGCCAAATTAACCTAATCAACTTGAGTACATGTACAATAAGCTGTAAAATGCCGTTATTCACCAATGAAACTAATGGGACGTCATCCAGAAATCGTCGTGATATGATGTCAGTACGTAATGCTTAAGTAATAGTTCTATGCATGGCCCTTTTGTCAATCTTTTCTTGAAGACTGTGATACATTTTTATACATGGGAATATCAAGTCCAACAGGAAATCCGAAGTTAAGTAATATGCCCCAAATACTTCGTCAAATCAATTCAAATAATCATTCAGTCCAAAGAGAAAAATACTAATTGCACATACATTGTACAGCGATAATAGTTTTATTAAAATTTGTTAGGCATAATAAAAAGCATTCCTATTATAATGCTGCAAAAATATGTCGTGATGGCTAAACGGACTAAATAATGTTGGTAATTCTTATTGGCATGTATGTATGTATATATTTGACGTATGTAAATATGTATATATAAATTTAAGCATAAGATGTGTAGTGAGAGGGAAACCAAACCAAATTGTTTCAGTACGTTTCTTTTATTGTTAAATACGGTATACTTTGCATACATTTCTAAATAAATCTAAATGTAGTTTATTTATGCAATTTGGTGTAAATTACTGTAAACCTTGTACAATGTTAAGTTAAACTTACGTCCAACGTGCCAGAAAGAGTCTTTCCAAACACCCGATCTATCTTTTTACATTGAAATAAAAAGTTCATTAAATTGGGGAAATAATAATCAAGCCAAAATAGTGAAACAATGCGTATGGGTGCTGAGTCAGTTTGCGTACGTCTTCACTGCCAAGTGTTCTAACTTCCACAGTTTAAAATCAAGGTAAAGGTAACACTTATTAAACCCATTTTCTTTGCATGTTTTCTGAAACTGAAAGAACAACCGAGCAGATTTATTACAAGTATTGACGATATATGTAAATTACAAAACGTTTTAATTAATGGCAGATGTTATACATGTTGAAATAAAATACGAAATGATAACATTGTACAGTTTTAGTCTTGTAAAGTAGCTTGAAAGGTCATTTGTAAAAGATATCTGCGTAGTCACAGTATCACAGTATTAAATGAGTAACAAATGGTGGAGATTCAATTATGCAATACGATGTGTAGGATTAAAATTGCTTGCTAATCTAATACTATTTATCAATTATAATATCCGGTACTTTGGTTTAAAACGTCCAACTATTTACGGTTCTAAACATGAAAATAGCTAAAGATAAATCTAAATAACTTTCCACCTGACAATGGACCCATCAGCAGCGACACTGACAATGTAACCTCCGCACGGGCTAAATTTCGCACATCGCACCGGCCCGCCGTGACCGACCCCCATTCCGGTATTTGTAACATCTAACGTTATAGAACCATCGCACATCCCTGAGTCACATTCTCGGAGATCCCACAATTTAATACTACCGCCCTCACTGGATGTTACAAGTTTTCTGCCGCACCTAGACCTGTCGAAATTATTGATTGCTTCGCCTGCAGAGGTGACATCATATTCGCCTATAGGCGTACCCCCGATCGACCGGAATGCCAGCTTACCGTTTCCACTACTTATTATGTAATAACTTTCTTCGCGATCATAGGCTATACATGTACAGGCTGTGTTCGGAATTGGAAACGTTGTGACAACATTGCGACCTCTGGCTAACTCCCAAACAATGTAACTACCATCTTTACTACCGCTTATAACGTATTTGTTATCGTTTCTCATGCTGAGAGACGTTATTGCATCTTTGTGTTGGTCTAGACTGAAGAGTAGTTGTGCTACTTTTGTATCGCCCGTTAGGGTCATGCGACTCTCTACCCGCCAAATGCGCACTTTACCCTCCCCACCCCCAGTGATAATATTGTGACCCCGACCGTACATTCCTCCCGTGGAAAACTCTGCTTCGTTGAAGCTGGTCAGAGCTGTCACGCCTTTCTGATGTGCACCGTCAATGGTGTACATGTGTTTACCAGATTCTGGATAAAAGGCTCTGACTATACCATCAGACCATCCGCTACTAATACTTGTGCCATCTTCGGTTATTGCAAGGACGTTACATGTTATGTGTGGCAGCACGATGCGACGGGCCTCTACTATGGGTTTCCCAGGGGCATTTTGCCAGATGCGAATTTCATCTTCCGAAGCGGTGCAGAAAACCCCAGACGTTTGAGACGGAAATGCTACGCAGTTAACCGCACTACTATGACTAGATTTAAACAGCTGAGCCTTGTCGCCCTGACACATATAGAGGTAGCATTTTGATGTTCCCACATACACAGCTCCACCTTTGCCCTGACTCACTGATGTAACAGAACCTTCCAACTTGTGCGCCTTTTTGTTCTTGTCTTTTTCAATTGCCGGTCGAGTATCATTTGAATTAACTTTGATGTAATTAATCGTTCCATCGCCAGCCCCAGCAATCACTGAATCGCCCTCGCAGATAAGGACAGCTATGCCTCCGGACAGTTTATTCTTCTGCGGTCCCACAGATTTCAGCAGCTTTGTACCTGTTGTGGTCATAATAATATCGCCTGTCGTTGTACCTGAGTATAAGTACTTGTCGTCGGGGGAGATGGTCACACAGGTGAAATTTCTTGTTTGTCCCGTCAAACCGATGTCCGACGGCTTGAGCTTGCAGCCCTTCTTGCTGGTGTCCATCTGCCAGATGCGTAGTGTTGATTCGCCAGCGGTAACGAACATGTTGTCGTCAACGTTGAATGTTCCGAGCACAGTTGTGGATCCACCGCGGTCAGGACAGACCTTGGCGCTGCCTATCGGTTGTCCAGACCGGATGTCCCACACAGCTATAATCTCATCGTCAATGCCTCCGAGTGACATCAGATATTTGTCGTTCGCCGAGAAAGCTAATGCCTCGACCTAAACAACATGGGTGTAAGTCAAATATTACAGCTTCACATAAACATGTTAGGACTTAAAATAATTACTAGAATAAGTAGGTGGAACCCGTGCTTTGCACGGTTATGGCATGCCAGCATCTGCTCTGGGGGAATAACTTACAATTTAAATCCAC
>JBCAUI010543237.1:0-10719 GCA_038406195.1 Haplosyllis anthogorgicola
ATCTCCTCACATTTTGCCTAATTTATGTACCTGGATGACATCATAGTGCACTCCCGAACAGAGGAAGAGCACCTGATCTGCCTGAGAGCAGTTCTGGAGCAGTTTCGGCAGCACAACCTGAAGCTCAAGCCCTCTAAGTGTCATCTGCTGCAGACCGAGATTATCTACCTTGCACACCATGTGTCAGCATCCAGTATCCAACCCAGCAAGACCAACCTCCAGGCCATCACTGAGTTCCCCATGCCAAAGAATTATATGGCCAACAGGTCATTCACCAACTTGGCAGGACACTATAGGCGATTCATAAATAACTTCTCCAAGAAAGCATGACCACTAATGGAGTACCTGGAAGGCAAGGGTACCACCAAGAAGAAAGAGCCCATAAAACTCTTGCAACAAGCACAGGCCACCTTTTGCAAACTACAGAACAGTCTGTTGATCCAGCCAGTTCTGCAGCTCCCTCAATTTGACAAGCCTTTCCTGTTACACACCAATGCATCTAAGGAGGGTTATGGAGCCAACCTGGCACAACAGGGCAATGATGGCCAATGGCACCCCGTGGCCTATGGTTGTTGGTCACTTCAGCAATCAGAGCACAACTATCACTCCAGCAAGTTAGAATTTCTAGCATTGCTGTGGGCTGTGACTGACAAGTTTAAGGAATACTTGAGCTATGGTCCATTCACTGTGTGCACTGACAACAACCCTTTGACATATGTGATGTCGATGCCAAACCTGGATGCCACCGGACACTGTGGGGTGAGGGCCTTGGTGGCATTCAACTTCTCTCTGGAGTATGTAAAGAGCAAAGAGAACTGTGTAGCTGACACTTTGAGTCAGCAGACCAAAAGACTAGGAGAAGAAGAAGTGAAAGCCATTCTCGATGGAGTCAGAGTTGGTGCTGCCGATCAGGCAGAGACCCAGGCATTGTGCCCTGAGGACAAGGCTGCAGATGAACCCATAGCATTCCAGGCCAAGATGAAGGATGTCCCGACAGTTGACTGGGGAGAAGCCCAGTCGGAAGACCCGGTCATGGAATGAATGATCAGATGGATCTGGGATGAGAAGAAAGGCAGCTTGGCTGATGCCTTGGGCAACCATGCAAGGAGTGAGGAAGGTGCCACCTTCCTGAGACATAAGGACAACTTTGTCATCCACTCCAGCTACCTGTATGTTCGGCGTACACCCAGGGGTGAGGCTGGCACAATGCTACTGTTTGTGGTTCCTCAGGTGCACCAGCAAAGGGCCATAGATGGGTGCCACTGGGATGCTGGACATCAAGGTCAGCACAGGATGATCTCCTTGCTACAAGAGAGGTTCTGTTGGCCTCACATGTCTGACTGGGCCCGAGAGTCAGTCAGGGGATGCCATCAATGTATCAAACATGAAGGTGATGTGGGTCAGGCACCACTACACCCAATTGTAGCCATTGCACCTCTTGATTTGGTGCATGTTGACTTTACAAGCATAGAGTGCATGATAGTACTCAACAAGCAACCAAAGGTTGCTAACGTATTGGTCTTGACAGACCATTTCATGTGATTTGCAACATCCTATGTCACAAAAGACCAGAAGGCCAAAACTGTAGCCAAGTGTCTGTCTGAACATTTTGTGTGTCTGTTCGGGGCACCTGCCTACTCTTGAGTGACCGTTGTGCCAACTTCACAAGCAACATAGTGACCGAGCTGTGCAAATTACTGGGAGTTCAGAAATGTCACATGAGTCTGTACCACACCCAGACCAATGGACAGGTCAAGCAGATGCACCAGACCCTGATGCACATGATTGGGAAACTCAACAATGATAAGAAATCAGACGGGGCAGACCACCTGGCAGTGATTGTGCAGGTATACAATGCCACACAGTTGGCCATCACTGGCTACAGTCCTTTCTTTTTAATGTTTGGTCAACAACCCTGACTCCCACTGGACCTGTATTTCCCCACCATGAGGGAAGTACTTAAGCCAAGACACATTCCTGAGTATGTCACTTCCATCCAGAAGCACCTGAAATTGGCCTTCAAAGCTGCCAGGCAGACTCAACATGATGAAGCTAAGAGACAGAAACAGCTTTATGATAAGTGCACATGTGCTGCTACCATATGACCAGGGGATGTGGTCCTCCTCAAGGCAGATACTTTCATGGGGAAAAGAAAGGTCAAAGACAAATGGGATGATACACTGGTGGTGGTGGACAGCCAAGTCATGGATGGTGTACCTGCATACCATATCAAAGATCCAGAGGGCTGTATGCAAACAGAACACCAGAACCACCTTCTTCTTCTCTCACCTGCCAAGGCAGGTGGAAACAATGGGGCCCATTCCATTGCACATAAGCATAGATGCCAAAGACACCATTCCTGGTCAGACCCACAAGATGACTAATCTCCAAGGAGATGAGATAGAGAAGCCACAAAGGGATGACAGTCAAGCCTTAGTTTTGAGGATGGCTGGACACTCGCTTCATGGGGAGATACTTGGTGCTTACCAAGTGGGCACCCACAAACACACAGACCCCACTCTGGAGGAGCCCAGTTGACTGGGTCCTGGTCTGCCTCCAGACATAATGGCTGAGGTGGATATAGACTGAGGGCCTCAATGGTCTGGGGCTACATTTTTCTTTTTACAAACACGAGTGGTCAGTGGATGATCTGATACCAACCCCAACTCATAATGGTCAGCACTGTGCAGGGATAATGGGATTATGTTTTATCTGACCCCTTCCCCAACCAAAGTGCAACCGATATGATGCCCTGACCAGGTCAACCCTGAAAAATGCTGTTCACAGTTAAAATATGGGTGAGTGTGTTTCACCTGTACTCAATGAATAACTGGTCAGACCAAGCTAATGACAACTATAAACTATGTGTTCAGGTTCGTGTTACTGTTATTTGTTCACAAGTTGCTAAGATGCATACATGTATCGTGAGAGAGTGGCTAAGAGATACAAATGCATAGATTAAAATATACTTGTTTATTAACATAACAAACAGTGAGAACGAGTCAGGAATACAAAATGTAAAAAATTATAAAATGACTAACTACTAATACTAACAGCAGGACTAAAACTTTGACAAAGTCTGGTGCCGACCAGGAGTCATCTGGAAGATGCAGTGACAAAGACTCATGGCAGCATGAATGCCACCCTGAGTATGTAATATAAAATCCCTAAGCAGAACTGGAACAGCTAGAATGATATGGCATGGCAGTAAGAATGTTTGTGAACTTCATGAACATGGCTTGTATGTGTGTGGTTTGAACCTGACAGTGAGGAATCCTTATGCTAGGTATGTCAGGAGGATTTAATCCTGTTCTGAGTCGCTGACCTCATTCTTCCTCATCATCTGCACTTTCTTCTTGGTGCTCGGAGTCTCTCAGGGCTTTAGAGCTTTGAGTCAGGTGTGATGCAAGGTGAGGCAAGTGGGCCACTTAGCAGGGTCCTCTATCCTGTCAGTCAAGCTGACCTTGGGATGATAATGCTTGAAGTGCTGGTGCGTAGCAGCAATCGTCAGCCAGGTGGGTTGGGATCAGCCTGTACTTGGCCTGATTGGCTTCTTCTCACAAACAGCACATGTGAGCATGGTCTTATAATGAGATTGTAAGATATGTGATAGGAAGGAAGAGTCGTTTCCATTGTATGCCACACAGTACGGGCAGATCTGATAACAAGTTGAGCTTTCTGGATCATACTTGCCACAGAGCAGAGCACCCTTCATATGCAGACCAATTACCACAAACTTCACATCGGTCTGTTGAGGGCCAGCCATGAGGAACAAATGACTAAAGTTGTGACACAGCCACACCAAATCCTCAGGCTTCTTGTACCAGGAAGGCATGTGGTCCTCTTCAGATGCCAAGGCTCACATGTGCAGTGGCTGGTGCTGCTGCCACATGATCGCTAACTGATCATCATCCAGAGGTTTGGCTGGATCAGAGATGTCAATGTCGAGTTTGGTTTGGAGTTAGCGGCACAGGTTTCTGACCTCCTTGGAGTTGTCATGCCACAGGGAGTGATGATGTTTGAGGATGGTCACTCAGCATGCAGCTGCTTTGGCTTCAGATTTGTCCTCGTCATCATCAGACTTGTCCTCTTCTGCCTCCTCCTCATTGGCTCCTTTCTCCTCCACCAACATGTACTGATTGGGGTAGGTTTCTCTATGGTGATGCCAATCCTCAGTTTTCTCAGTCCTGGTCAAGGGGTACTATGCCATCATCAAAGTCATTGTCATCAAGTATGTTGTACTTCTTCTTTTTGTGAGGACTACTGTCCTTGCCGGGAGAGTCGATGTCACGCTTCATTGTCTCCTTCCCCTCTGCAGATGATGCCTTCTGTGCATTTGCTAGCATCTTTTCCAGTGGACCTCCCCTGGAGACTGGTGGTGGGATGTGCTTTACTGTGGATGCCCTGGCCTGAGGAATGTGGATGTCAATGATTGCGACCTCCTCATCCCCAGTGCCACAGCTGTCAGAGGCAGCAGACTGCTTTGACTCATTGAGACTCTTTTTCGGCTTGTCACCAGCTGGTACAATGGTTGGCAGGAGAGGAGTGGGTGGAGTCTGACTGGAGGGCTTAGACTGAGACACTGACTGACTGTACCGCTTCAGCTTTCCCATAAAGAACTCATCCCCCAGGGTCTTCCAAAGTTTGAGAGTGGCAAGGAGGAGCCAAAATGCTGGGATATGTGGCTGGGCACAGAATGACATCCAGACTAGAGAGAGTGGAGGACAGTTCAGCAAGTGACTTGTAATGACCGACCCAAGCCAGGCCAGTCACCACATGGTGATAGCTGGCAATGAGTCTCACATCCAGTTCCTCCACTTCCATGGAATGAGCTGCCATCATGGACCTGAATGCCCTCACTTGGTCCTCTGCAACTTGTAGTCAACCTGCAACCAGTGTGTCACCCACTTTGGTGGCTGGTTGCTCCAATGTCTGGGGGGCTGATGCATGAGCAGCCATGACCTTCAGGTAGATTTCCTGGAGGATTTCTCAAAGGAGACATTCAAGTCAAACTGTGTTTGGGAATCCTGGATGTGGAGGGCAGCCAAACCTCATCTATAGTTGGCAACTGGGCATGAAAGTAAGTGACCATCTCCACCTTGATGGGGTTGACCAGACATGGTCATCCAAGGTGTCAAGGTTCATCGACATCTGCCAGAGGTTTGTAAGATGACACAGCTTCTCTATTGTAGCCATCCATGATCACATAGCAACAGTGCTGCCCTCCAGCATGCAGCAGACATTGAATGGAGATGGTCTGAGGGGAGAAGGCATAGTTGCCCACTCCCAGAGTGAATATGAGATCGCCATCTTAGCCCAGAGCTTTGTCGGCAGGACCATAAGCAGTCACCCATACAGGTCCTACAGGTCCTTGTGGGGACATCCTCCCCAGTTTGCACACAGTGGGTCTGGCAGAGTAGTTCTGGGTAGAGTAGGTGGCTTTGTCTAATAATTTCATGCCACCCACGATGGTCGTGGTCAGCTGGTCTTTGTAAGTAAAAACCTGAATCAGGCAGTATAAGTTTGGAATCCCATGGACAGCCAGTTGAGGGTGAGCGAGGGTCAGGAACAGAGTGAGGTTCAGTACCTTGAATCAGTCTGTAGGGATCCTCTTTGACAAGGAAGTGTACTCTCTGAAATAGCCCATGGCCCGCATGGCATTGATGGTTGAATAGGACCTTGCCTCCATCAGTAGATACCATATGGGGCTGAGGATATCCAGTCTCACCCATTCCAGGAAGGTCTCGGTAGTGAGGTTTTCAGGGTCCAAATGGAAGTGTTCCTCACTGAGCTTAACATGATCCTTTGGTGCTTTGTCTGATCCTGCAACCACCTTCAAATCATGCAACATGCCCGATGAGACAGCTGTCACAAGGTCACCTTGGGGACAGTCACAGGGGCCAGCTTGCCAGTCTGAACATTTTCCTCCTTCTTTCTGGATGCTGGATGAGTTGGCTTATTTGACCACTGTTTGCCTCCCCATCTGATTTGACCATAATGACTGTAGGGTTCGGAGGATGTGTTATAGCCACAATCACACCATGAGCTTGGTCATGAAGTGCATCTGCACATGGCTGAATGTCTTCTCCAGTAGTCTGAAAGAGAGATGTACAGGTGAAAGTCTGGGGGAGAGAGCAACCACTTGCAGAAACCCATGAAGGAAAACCATCAAAATCGAGCAAAACCATGAACCAGTCAGTCAACCAGGTTGGACCCTGACCATGTGCACAAAAGTGACCCTGAACAGTGGATGGTGGATGGGTCTGTCTGAGTCAAGTTGAGGCCAACCAACCCCCATGGACCCCAACCAGCAGTCAGGAGCAGAGAACTCACCTGAACACCCAAAGGGTTTGACATCCTAACTCTTCAAAAACTGCAACCAAAATGATGAGAATACCCCCAACTGCACAGTAAAATGAAACCAAAGCACCGTACATGTGGAATCCCCCTGATGACATCATTATGGGTATAAAAGGCCTCTGGATGCTATCTCCCACTGGTCTCTCTGGAAAACCAGGTAGGGGTGGCTGTTTACTGTGTGGAACCGCTCCCCATCCCTTGCCCTGGTTCTTAGTCACAGGCTGCACTTTGTGGACCTCAGACCTCACTGTAGTCCGGGTGACTTGGCTGTGGATGTCTCCATACAATAGGAATCAGGTTTGGCCATGAATTTGACATATCCAAGTATGCATTAGAGAAGCCAGATCTTGTGTTCTTCATTCTCTCAATGAAGTCTTTGGGGTCCAGATCAATAATCGGAGACATGCGGTCCATGAATTCCATGACACAGCCCAGAAGCCAACCTAGTTGCTCATAGGATGGAATATCGAAGCACCGGCTGGCATACAGGAGTGCACCCCCATGGCACTGAGTCAACATTGGTCATGATCTCGAACATTGTAAATTCCCTTAGCACATCCAGATATGTAGCTGTCATCAAGGAAATCTTGGACCCTCAGGTGAGGGGGTTTGGGCAGACAAAATATCACAGTGCTATTATAATCATTTTTTGCTGACTGTGGCATGGTCCAGGCCAGATGCAGGTGGGCAGCCAGGGTCTGGTGTTGCATGGGGCAGACCAACATCAGTTCCCAATGCCACACAGGCACTGTTAGTGCTGACAGGATTGGGTGATGGGACACCATCTTTCTTGGGGTCCCTGTCACAATTTTGCTTGATTACCCAGGAAATATGTCAGGAGGAATGATGGGACCTGCTCTCAGATGGAGACCTTCCTCATGAGACAGATCTGAACCTCCTAGACTTCCTCTCAGAGCAGTTCACCTTGTGAGACTTGACGTTCCAAATGTACCATCCTCCATCAAGGGCCTTCCAGAGATTGGCTTTTTCCTTGGGTGAGGTCAAAGTCCTGGTGGTCTCAGAGTCCTTTTTGCATCTAACAAAGTCCCATAATTTGCTAATAATATCATTGATAGATGTGACAAAGGGGTGTGTGGAGTCCACATCTGGTTGCCCATCTAACTTGTTGATCATATTGGTCGCAGTGTCACATAACAACAGGTGAGTCTCATCATAGTCCCTTTGCAACAGCAGGGCCATATCTTGCACTAGTCCTGGATCTGCATCTCCTCCAGCAGCTAAATCAAAGGAGTCAGGGATCGTGGTTGCTTCCATGAGTCTGCAATCCTGGTCAGGTTAATCATCAGAACACCCTTCTAGTGGAGGGGGTCCCATGTCAGCCAGATGAGCAGAGTCCATTGGGGTCGGCATAGTGACAGCACCCAAAGGGTCTCCCATGACTGTGGTGGTTCCCAGGGCAGACACTCCCCAGTGTAGGTAGTGTCCTTTCCCAGGCTCCAATGACACAGCAGGGTCCCTTCCAGATAAGAAGGCATTGTACAACAAAGACCAGTTTTGCCTATTCAGTTGTGCAGCAGCACTACAAGAATGAGGTTTGTTCCCTTTGGTGCAAAGTTCAGCTTCCCTAGACCAGACCTCTAGTCATCCACAGAGGCAGGTAGCAACCAAGAACAGTTCATAGTGTTTCATAGCAGGCACATCAGTCATATCACCAGCCTGTTTGTCACCTCTGTAGACAACACAAATGTGAAACTGGACCACATACATGACCTGAGACGTGGAGTGGGAGCATTCAATCTTTCAGTCTTTCAGATCTGGTATAGCAGGTGGCCATTCACTTCATATCTTCTCAATGTGTTCATCAAATTGGGTTTACTTGTAAAAGTCGCACATGGTATCCCATGTGTGCTGGTGTGCTTTGCCTTTCACATTAGGTGGGTATTTCTTCAAGGTCTGTGCACAGGCATAATAATAGGAACATTGGTTTTCTGCATAGCACAACATGTCTAGAAGAAGGATAAGCTGGCTTGCCTCATCGTGGCACTGCAGAGTGTGTTTGACCACCATACAAGCTATCTCTCCACACATTTGACTGGTTGACTCACGGGCATCATGAGTCCCTTCCTTTGTGAGTTGAATGTATGTATGCTATGTATGTATGTTGTCTTTGGATCTCGTGCTCTCTGGATCAGCAAGAAACTGAAAGAGAATCCATACAAATTAATGCATTGGTCAGGGTCATGAGTCAGTCTGACTACCACTCAATAGATTACATGGCATGCAAAATTGACTCCAAAAAGTTCCATGGTCCAACCCGGTCAGAGTCAGAGTCTACATCCAATCTCCAGAGTCCCATGTTAGTGGGTCGACCACAGGTCAGGATTCAACTTACAGGAAGATGTCCTCCATGGTGTTGCCTGTACAGGAACTGAGCTCAAAATGAGCCCTAGAGCAGGGCTGGGCAACTGCTTTATGACCATGTGGGAATGGACCCAAGTCCTAGATGGATATCTAAGCCACCCACTCCTCTCTCCATTCCTGTGGAGCCCATGCCCCCTCTGCCCCTGACTGGGGAAACAGACCTACAGCATGCTGCTTTACCTTCAGACACCGGACCCTGTGATATTACAGACCATGAGCTGATGGAGGATAGCCAGGACCCCCTGGTAGCTGATGTAGCCGACTGGGTGATGGTTGTGGAATTCATCGACCAGAGCATTGATGTGACACCCTACACAGACATAGGCATGTCTCTAGAGTGTTTCCAGATGGTAGCCAATCCAATCACTATGCATGCTGTAGCCGCATCAGTCTCTACCATATCTGTGACCAAGGCCACCCATACTGTACCTACTACAATCTAGCAAGGATGGGGGCTAGCTGTGGGGTCAGGTGCTAACCAATCATGGATGGTTATGGTTCCCAAATCAGACCCTGATATGCCTGCCACCCTTGAGTCCCCAAAATCAGCCCAGAAATGGAGCCATGAGGAGTTGAAAGCTGAGAATGAACCCACACATAAGAAAGTGAGTGACTCCAAGAAGTAACCAGCTTGTACAGATAGACCCAAGCAGGATAGACCTGCACTGACTAGTTCGACTGTTCATGCCATTATTAAATTGTGTAAATTGCATTTGATTTTCAACCTCACTGGTCTATTTAGCCATGTGATATTTATTCAATTCCAATTGTTGATAATGTTATTCCTGTTATAATTGCAGTAATAAAGCATGTCCTGTGGGTGGGGCAAGTGTCTGGGGGAGAGTGTGATGATGCAAGGACCTTCCCACATCCAACACAACTCTTGGCACCCTCTGGATCATCCAACACATACTTTTTGGTGTGGTCGGCCAGTCCAGTTGGGTAGTTGGGGGTCGGACCCCATAAAATCTATTTTTAGAAATGAGCCCCAGTGACTGTTCACACATGTGCAGTCCATGGTGATGTGGAACTACATCATGGTGGAATGCCCTGCATCATCGCCATGATGTGGAACCCTATGTTATGGTTCAATGATGTTAAGCATGAAGTGCATAAAACCAGTCAGCATCGGTATCAAATGCTCTTTCAGTCCTTGACTTCATGGAGGCAAGGTTCAAACACCATCAGCCTGACCCTGAACAGCCGCTCCATTTGGGACATTCCAACTGAATTTGAACTTGTTGTTTGTAACAGCTTGGGGAATGCTTGCATCTGATAGGCTAACAGCTGCCCCTGCAGTATGTGTGTGCAAGCACACTGCAACTAATACAACTGTTACTGGGCTCAATCTGTTGCAAGCCCAGATGTAATACATAGTCATGTAGTCGTATTCTGTTTACCAACACAATGCTCCACATGGAGTCTGCCACTTAAGTTAGTTAAGCTTTAGTTCTAGTTAGGTTGCTCGACCGACCAGCCAATAACATCACCCCAAGTAGGGTGTGAAGCAGGACTGCTCTACCTCTTGGTAGCTGAACAGTTATGCATGGCATTGCACAACCGGCCTCGGTCGTACGAGCTGTCAGTCCCACGATCAAAATCGAGGTTGCGAGGAGTCCGCTCCTGTGACATATATGTGACAGCATGTCAAGCAACTGTAGTCATATGTGAGCAAATTTTTTTTGTGTGTTAAAAAGCGCTACTCATCTGTGCGATAACCATGACATTTCATTTTACACCAATCAAATGGACTTTGAGGCCTAACAACTCCCAAAGCAACACTCATAAATTACCATGAAATTTAACTAACGGTGCTTAACCCATCGAAAGTCATTCGTATTGGTGGCTCAGAAAATGGAATTACATAATGAAGGCACATTACATCACATTTCATTATTAATGCCCCAGATAAATCTACTCCTTATTCAGCACATATTGTCCGCTGATAAAACCGGAGAAGGATTGTTAATTTATCAT
>JBCAUI010543248.1:0-23175 GCA_038406195.1 Haplosyllis anthogorgicola
ACTTGTGTGTTTATATTTTGGTTCAGTCTCAGTGCATAAAAGTCGAACAGCAGGTACCAGCACCTCCTAAGGATGTATGGGTAAATAGAAGGCAGTATCAATATGAATTAAGCTTTCTCTGATATATTATTCACGAACCCAAATTCAATTAATACGAAAGTTCTCATATGTTTGTGTCAAAGATTAAATATTCTTGTGAGCACCAATAAATAAGATATTTCTCGCCTTGGGTTCTGATGATAAACTGCCAAAAAGAGCATTCAGTCCCAAATGTATAGTCACTCTTTGATTGTCGTTTTTCCTTGTTAAATAAAATCGCATGAAAAGCTTCTTTCCTCATTTGACTTTTCTGGCAGTAGAAATATCAACAGGTCACAACATCGGCACTAAACCTGCATTTGGAAAAAATAAAAATGTCAGATCTAGTATTAGCGTGTGACTGCTGTGACACAAGTGGCCTGTTCCTATCTGTCATTGACCGTTATGTCAAAGACAAAAGTCAGATATTTGTATTTATATTGCAGATAAATAAAGAAATTATTTGTCTTTTGTATTTTTTTTTTCGCTAACTCGCAACGAAAGGCATTTTTACTAATTTTACAAATTAAAAGTAACTTTATTGTTCTTAATTAAATCTCAATTAACCAAATCTAAAAAGGAAACATAATTGGCCGTGACAAGTAAAGGATATCCGATATAAATATTAAATAGACTATAAAGATATATCGATATCTTCATATAGATATAAATATTAAGACTCAAGCTGTAATACTAGCTGTAAAGTATAAGTCAGTGTTCGAAATAAGTTTTGAAAGCAGTCAGACCGAACGATGGATGGTCACCAAAAATACATCGTTCTTACTATTACTTTAATGATAAAATTATCTCAAGGATTTTAAAATCAGTTTTAGCCAGTTATTGTCCGACGGACTGGCTTTTTGTTGAGCACTGTATAAGTCGATACCATACAGAAAAAGTAGAATGTTCTCTCGAATCGTTTATTTCTGTATGTTTTACAATTGCGGGCAGCTTTACAATGTATCTATACTGTACTCATACTGACATGGGAACATTGGTGTAAACTGAGTTTACGAGCCTATAATTCACTGGGTCAAGAGCAAAGGTGCCAAGTGTTCATCATATTGTTCCCTGGAGTGTTAATATCCCTGTCATCTACGGTTATTACACTCTATAATCTCATCTTGTTTAAGACTGTTATGTATTTTTATTACACAGCATTGGACATGTGTACAGTATCGCATTATGGACTTAGATACGGACACCTCCTTTACACTGTAGCTCAATAAAGCGTATTTCTTACATGCCGTTTTCTTCATGCTTCTAAACGTTTATAAATGTTTCTTACGAATATTACATCACGACAGTGCAGTGCTTGGATTTTGACAGTAAGTTGCAGATTAAGTTATTTTTAGAAAATTCTCAGGATCTTGTGTAACTACAAAAGGGAAATGGGATCTCCATAAACAGTGTATATATTAAGAAAATGATGATTTGGGATCATCTACCGCCCGTACGCATCATTATGCAATGATACCATAACTGCCCAGATGAGCAATCAGACCAATCACTCTATGACAAGTCGACACAAATGATATTTTTTTCCAGATTGCCTGTATTACCATATTTGACACTGAGGTATATTGTTTCAACATAAAATACTTGTCATGTGTTCTCGTAAACCTTTTTTGCAACATGTCCCGTGTTCAATCCTGAAATTCCGAGGTTTGGCCAGAGAAGAGAATCAAAACTTTAGCTGGACAGTTAGAAGATTAAATATTAATATTTAACTACATACATTTTTGCACATATTGGAGTTTAAAGTCCATGCGCTGTGTTTTCACCCTGGAGTCATACAATTTTACAATTTACTTTGTGTTTATCATAATTACTGCTGTTTTAACAAAACAACATGAAACGAATGAAGGAACGAAGGAGTAAAGTTGAAAGTCTACTATTGTCAGCTATCCTATGTAGTAAACTTATCTTATGATGCTAATGTGAGCAAAGTAAATCACTATGACAAATTAGACATTTTATTTCATGGTCCAGAAAAAAGCCATTAGCCTTGTGAACTATCAAGAGGAGATTCACTCCTAAAGAGGAGAAATAATAAATCGCATTTGATTCCAGGTCAATCTTATGAGAAGGAGGGAGACAGGACTGGCAGCAGGCTAATTTGTGGAAACTCAATTGCTTTACTTTGGTCTTATTCTCTGGATAGTTAATACAGTTATATACATGGCAAAAGTAAAGCACCCATATGTTTACACTGAGAGTTAAGAGTTTACCAGAAATGGTCTCCATATGTCACTATGGCAGCTGGAAAGAATTGTCGTAACGGGTAACCGTTGAGCTACTCTTTCCACTCAATGTAAGGACATAAGCATGTAAATGGCCCGTTGGTTGTAGTTTTATGGGCCATATCAGGTCAATATATATCTAATAAAATATGTCCAAACGTTCACAGAACCGTGGGATTATTTACGAACTTAACCCAAAAAGTGCAAACATTGCAGTGTTATGCTTTGCAACTCAAGCAATTATGTAATATGATATCATGATATATTTTATGTTTTGAAACAGATGTACAAAATTGTTTTACAAAGTTTTGTATGCTTTGTTAATTTGTAAAAAGTCTGAGGTGCTAGTGATGCTTATCAAAAGAATTGGATCGACGTGGAAACGGTTGGAACGACAGATTTCCACGCCGTGCTATTTATTTACATGCATATAACAAAGTGTGAAGTTCTATTGTTTCAAGATTGATTCTTCCCGAGTACCTCAGCTATGTGTAAAGTGTACGCGGCTTACTTCAGTGCTACGTCCGGTAAAGCTTCTCCTACATGTTACAAAATAATTGCAAGTACCGTGTGTTGTCTCACTGTAATCTACAGTTAAATACTCTCTACGGTGGAATATGTTAAGCAACATTAGACTTACAGTGTAAAGATCTTATAGGTGTGGATTTTTTATCACAGTTTGAAAATTGAACAAATAAAAACGCATTAAAGGATATGAATTATAACAATTAAATCAACATGTATCTCCTTTAGGCATTTGAGACTTTTAAGTAGATTTATTACTCCTGTTACACCAAAATATTACATTTGCTATTGACATAATCTTGGAATATTATGGTTAATACACAGCTGGAAAGTTTATAAACTAGGGTTACTGCCCATTCCAGTATGTATTAGTATCAGTATTTGGATCTACATAATATTGTTGCCAAATAGTAGAATATGTACACATTACAGGATTGCGAACATTATAGTTTAAACATATTTACAAAGCATGGATTGTGCCTGAAAGCCTGGCCACAGAATTCTAAGCTGACTAATTCCCAGTATTAATATAGTGAGGAGGTCAATATACGTGCAACTTGCACCCATCTAATGCATCTGATTGTACCACAAGGTTTAGCCTATGCTCCTTAATGGTAATAAGATAACATATGGCACTTTTGTGTTTGCTGTAATTTCTAAGCTGAAAATCTTCTTAAACATATTGGATCAATCCGCACAAGAATGAGAGCTGCCCTACATAAAAGTGTCGACTTCACCCAAATCGCTCACCTGCGGTTCGTTTTATAGATTGTGATCTTATATACGTCCTTTCAAAAAGAAATAAACGTTTACATACATATTGAAATGAATAATATCTTCTAGTCAGTTTTACAAGTATTGCGCTTTAGCATTCAGAAAGCGTATTTAGCTAGTGTTTTGTTGTTTGCACGTACAAGACGTTAGGTCTCATTGGAGGCAATATACCAAATTGGAGGGTACAAACACATTACGTATGCACAATGTCCTGCTGTATGTATATGTACGCAATAAACACGCAAACTTTTTATCATGATTACTACAAGGAATGTACAGAAAAGATCATCCCTCATTTTATTATTGGCTCTCATCGAAGTACAAGGTAACTCAATGTATTTGTTGACTTTATGACAGGTCTGTGTGCGTGTTTTGAATAGTTATTCGTCTCCCAATAGCTTTTCAGTGCAGTGTACTACACAAACGAGAGAGACACTACAATAGTGGGTAATGATATCTGTCTGTTACTGGGCTCAGGATCTCTATACATAACCATGTTCCGTGCCAAGCAACCTCTAGAGCTGGTATGTGCAAAACTACTTTGACATGTCGTGGCAATTTATAAACCTACAATATGATTTTCTAGAGCATGATGCAAAATTCTCTCATAAACCAATTCAAACACGATGGAAACGATGTTAAGGTAAATATTACGAGGCCTTTCAATAGAATTTGCTTTTACTGATTTGCCCAGTAATCAGTCTTTTGAGAGTTAGCGGCTCAAGCAAATTTCCAATCATAGTGACGAACAAATATACATTTCAGCAACCAAATCTTGCACTTTAGCTCCTGAAATTGATTTCATTTCGACACAATAGAATTCCTTGTTGTGTCTTTCACTTGGCCAAACTGAAGAGCCATAAACTGACATTACACAGATGCATTATTAAATAATATTAATAAAAAATAATAACCAATTATTGTTCACTTCATAATTCCAATAATTCCCAAGAGAACGTAACATTGACGTAACCGAATTCAAGGATGCGAAACAAACTTTTTGGCAGACCAGGTTGTCTGCAAATTAGCTGAACATTCTTCCTAAATCTTTAATCATGCACTTAAGTTATGGGATCAGTAGACAATGATTAGAAACCTCACTTCAGACAGTTTGAGATGCACACATTCTGTCTGTACAGAATTGAATTATATGTAAGAGTCTGTTCTGATTCAGGAAACGAGGGCATTTCGAATGAAAAGGAATGAACTATATTTAATTGCACAAATGCTACTTCAAGTATACTTACAAGGATTTGTTTTACTGTCCTTTTCTGGGTGTTCTTGTTTTTATTTTAAATTTAAACTCGAACTGATGCCATTTTTCCCAGAAAGGGAAAATGGAAAAAGGTTAAAATCTAATACCAATATTATAATAATATTGAGCATTAGTGAATACATTTGTCATTGGATAAAATAAAATCTTCGTTTGCCTGTACATTGTACATTGCAAGGAGCCGCTGAGTTCTGCAGAACCCAGTTGTCTACGGTAATTCGGGGAAGGATATAACCGGTGTGGCTTGAAAATCTATATTGAAATGCTGAAAATAAAATCAACATCATTTCATCATCACATCAAAAAAGAAAATTAAGCTAGAGGATGGAGACATTAGCCTTGCTATTTGTTCTTTGCTCTTTGCAGTGATGAATGATTTCATTCATGTGGACCCTATCATTTTATCACGATAGCATACAGCAAATGTCCGTAATTTGCGTCAGCTGTTGACCTACACTGTCGGCCTTTCCATTAAATTGTACTCGTAGTTTATTTAAATGGCCTCCAAGAATATAAAAAGATCGTGCTACCTTGTGTATAAACCTCTCGTGAAATGGCTTCATGCATATGATTTACGATGACAAACGATTTGCATTGTCAACGGCAAAGCACAACACCAGATTATTATTGTGTAACTAGCGATGAATCAATGAAAGGTTCCACTTGCGGCTAAAACCTTTATGAGGATACTGCTGACCATTAATAACAACTCCCTTTGAAGCGAAAGTTACCTTGAAATCTAACAATGCAATAGAGAATCAAGACAACTCAGAAATAACTTAGTGTATACATCATTTTGAAAAATTTAGTCTGATCATCCTTTCCTTGAACACGACGTACAGTCATATTAAAAGTCTATACTGAGTTTTATTTCAACACATCATGTTAAATTCTGAAAAATGGACACGGGCCCGTGTTTTGTCTGGATAATGCAAATCTACATCAACGTTCAATGCACCTGCCAGGTAGATTGTAATTTCCACAATAGAATAATCTTAGTCTCACAATACATTACTGTTAAACAAGAAAAGCACATAAAAGCGGATTAAGTTCTCGATTCAATTTCCTACTTTGAAAAGACTCTGCAAACCGGACTTTGAAATGAATTACTTCACTGATGCATAAACTGGTATCAAAATATGATACGACCTTTCTCTATTTGGCAGCCTACAGATACAAAAATGTATTTCGACTGTTTTGGTCTTTCTTGACAGCCCTTACAACACACATAAAATTATAGGCATGTCACGCTTAAAAACGATATCGTCCTGTTGTCTAATGTACAAACAATACAAAATTTGTATGACGTGAATTAATCCTAACTAGAAACGTCGTTATGTCGAACGTAACATCATGTGTCTGCTGAATGACATCATAACCACAGCAACAGCTACAAGACATTTTTGTTTTGTCTAGGTTTCTATTTTGATGGTTATCATCGTTTCGTTGTTGTCTTGGTTTCTATTTTTACAAGTTTTTTAGGCGGACGACCACATACTCTGTCATTCGACAGACAATCAAGGTTAAAGACGCTGGTTTATTTCATCAAATGTATGTCCAACCCATAAGATATTTGCCAGCATTTATTAGACAGAGCAATATTGGCATGTATACACATGTTAAATAAGGCTGACGTGTAACACACAAAAAGGGTGCGCTGTAATGAGAAAATGGACTCTTCAAAAGGCTGGTAATTTACGCATTTAACTTTAGACACGCAATCATTGCTTCTTTTTTTTCTGGATACAGAGCTGTTTCCTACATAGTAAACTAGATCTGCTGATTCAAAAATCAATCAACTTGTATATACTTGTGTGGGAAACTATCACGGGCAAAATGTGTTTATTTTTCTTGGTATACAGTAGAACCTGCCTTAAGCGGCACTCAACTGATCCAAAACGTGTCGGAAATGAAGGGTATCTCTTTAACAGGGTTATTCAAACTAGTTTTAACTACTTTGTCGACAATGGAAAAGTGTCGCAAAATGCAGCATGCCACTCAAGACAGGTTTTGTTCAAGATGGTTTCTACTGTACAGGACAAAACATAAGATGAAACGTGTTCACTAAACACTTTTTCTACCTGTTAAAGGCAACATCTGTGCATGAACATCATCGTCATTACATCTGGAATGATTTGTTTATCTACATCCTGTCGTAACTATCGCCTACACGGGATTTTACGTATACAAATGTTTCTCCCACAGTCACATATTCAACACTCTTTTTACCAAAATGTTCCAAAATTTCAACAAAATATTCTACAAATGTCAAGCAAAGAAATAATATGTAATTATATCGGTTGAAATTGTGATCAATTTGACCAGCGAAGAAAGTAGTTTGTTGATCGCTTTCAGGTAATCATTGGCCCCAATGCTGGCAATTTCGAGAAGACATACTCGCTTTAATTCTGGTGCGTTTGTAGACAACCTTTCTACACTGGAGCAAATTTGCACTCGTAGATCCACTGACTCTGATGCTCCAAAATTTAGTAGTGAATTGGCCTGTCAAATCGTAATTTTATCTGGAATTAACCCAGAGTCGGCTTGACATAACGCTTACGAAGGAAGCACATCTAACATGGCATGTTGGTACTGCATGGTGTAGCATTTTATTTTCACATATTATCAACAAAGTGCATTGAAAACAGTTAATACCACAACAATAACCATCCCAATATTTGAACATGAAAAGGATGAAAAAGGTCTCCAATAAGTGCAGGGTATCAATAAATAAAAAACAGTTTTCCCTAGCTGATGTGTCGATTGTCAAGCCGTGTTCCTAAGGGACCTTATCTAACGAGAGGAGGTGGCTCCCCATAACAGAATTTTTCCTGATAGTAGTTAATGTTGTTTATCGCTCCCTTTAAGCTAATCATTTCGTCTCAATGCATATCTTCCATCTGTTACATGCACTGGTTAATTGATGTCAGTCCATGTATTTGTAATTAGACTTTTTTAACTTAAAAGTTAAAAGGCCTTACTGCAATAGCATTTATGAATGTTCACGAAACACAAAAATCCATTGTTTGATACCCATTGAAGTATATTGTAAAATTTTTAAAAGTTTATCCTCTGGTTGTTTGGTGAGTCGTCTAGTTATAATTAACAATGCCTCCTGTCTTTTAATTTCACTATTTTCTACTCTACCGAACACTATCTGGGTGTTAAGACTGAGTAAATACGTTCATGAGACAAACTAGGCTATTTATGTGACAGCTAAAGCAGACAGCAGAGTAACCTTCTTTGGTCATTCATGCATTACTAAGATCCCTGCTCTTAGCGCCCAACGACATCCAGTTTTTCAATAATTAGGATATATTTCTTTAAGCGCTTCTCTTTGCACTTTACTTGTCAAGAAAAAAATGAATTTAATTCAAAAATACGAACAGCTCTGCAAGTGTGTGTCAGTTTGCTGTATGGTGAGATATGATTGTCGGGACAAAAAAAATTCAACGGGCTTTTTGAATGAATGATAAGCAGTGATAAACATGTGGAAATTTCGTTTCACAGAACTGAATTCATATATTATTGTAACTGAGAGACGTTAGAGCCTAACAACTGTAATTAAATCATACGTTTTAATAAAACTGTATTTCAGTGAATTCACCCCACTCGATACATTGTCTATTATGCGTCTTTTAAGCAGTGAAACTCCTTTGTCAGTAAAAAGACATCAATACCAATGTCAGTGATCGATGTATGTTCACACATAATAGATAAGAACTGAATCCGAACGACCACACCAAAGAATTTATGATGATACTTCCAGTGTAAAATGTGTAAAAGTATCACAGAAGAACACAGGCAGCTCAGAAAGTGATAATGATAAATCTAAACTTCTTATTTGGTGATAAATCTAAAGCATCGAGGGACATTTCTGATCACTGCAATTCATGATATTTTAAAAACTAATATCACAATATCACTGTTAAATAGTAGTCGAATTTAATTAATTAGTGCCTTTAATTTCATACTCCGCAGCATGTTCGCAGTTTGACTGAAATTGTTCAGCGTAGTAGCAAATGTGCCAAGTGTTCAGCATACTGTTGTAACTGTTCCCTGGTGTGTCATATCCCTGTCATCTACGGCGGTTACACTCTATACTTTCTTCTTGTTCAAAATGAATTCATCACTTTACTCTGTAGTGTAAAGAAGGCATTAATACATCAAACTGTTCAACACAATAATATCAACTCTCTTTAAAATACAACCTGTGCTAAAAACAAGTCATTTACTTAGATGTCAAGACTTTCGCTTAATTCTACTGGGAACATTGTTCAAATCTAAATACAATCTACAACAAATTAGAACTTTCTAAGATATAATCCTGTTTGACCTATCCATGTGACTCCCAAGCAAACTAGGGAAGCAGTCATGCCTTGATAATGGAACTTAATTGAACGGAGCAATATTTATTTTGCTTGCACCTGTGTATCTGACTCTCGAGAAATACCCACTCAATTTCGACCGCTACTAGGTAAATGGCAATATGTCGAGAGAGGCGCACTCCCACACTTTTATTTCCACAATATGGAGTCCAGTGCATTTAAGTTAGCAATTATACACAGAAACGTCAAATAACTTCACTAACTACATACGCTCCTTGCCAACTAGATTGAGCTAAGCCTGTTAATATTGATGTTCTTATGATGATTAATTCCTGTGTGCATGTTGAACGGGCCCCTCGACGCTGTTACGCAAAAATTTTGTTCCATTTGTGTCCATGGCTGAGGATTAAGAGAGGTTGTAAATGGACTTTTATATCACGAGTCAACTTCAATGTTACTCAAGCAGTTTCATGGATCTGTTGTTGACGCTGTGGTCATATCTAATGTATTAATTTACTTTAAAGTAATCCAAATATTTTTATGTTTGATTTATATGGGAAATTCGATTAGAAAAATAGTCTAAAATAAGGCAAATAATCTTAAGCTGAAAATGACATAGTTTATGTCATTACGTCATTTATCATCATGTTGTTTTATATTACATTTCTGTAATACACAGTAAAATAATCAAAGATCCAAGTTCCTATGACAGGTGGATGGTATGAAGCAAACAACTCATTGTGGTAAGAAAAATAATTTTCTTAACTATGGAAGTAATAATGATAACATAAGTAACCTGGCAATTTCTACATTAAATAAGAACATTGACCCTCCCTGGGTCCATGCAGATGTAGTAGACTAATTTGTAGATAGTCGATTGCTTTCTTCTAGCTGTATATAATACCCCGGATAATTAGAAAGGGAAAATCTGCAAACTGCGTGACGGTGACTAATTAAATATCAATAGGTCTATCTTCACAGACTGGTTGGTACTTATCATTGGTTTCTTAAACATAAACTTCTTACTTGAAACATCACAGCTGCTCATCCACCAACACTAATTAGCAGAAAACCTGTGAATGGGCCTTGGTACAATAAAGAATACGCAGTAGCGGCAAGATGTTTGCTATGGGATCAAAACCGTTGCGCTGTAGCCATATTTAACTATTTATATACAAAATGTAGAAAAATAGACAGCGATTTAATTTAATGTTAACAGAGAAAGAAACATTTTATGCGTTTGTATGGTGACATTAGTCTGCAAACCGAAGCCAAATTTTCGTCAAAAATCTCATGTCTGTACATCGTGATAGTCAATGAAATCAAAACAAATGTTTTGTTTATTAGCATGTATGTTTTTAGTACACGACCATATGTTAGTCATCGTAAAATACAAATATAAAATGTGACATTGGTCTTTCTTACATCTATGTCGTGAATTCATTAGCAACAAACAATAAAGAAGCAGTTGTAATTTATGTATTGAACGGTAATAGAAACCCTTATGCATACATTCGATAAAGTGATCTAGAAACAAACTAAATCTCAATTTCACTCTATTATAGTTACAGCATTCTTAATGTCAGCATCTACAGGCTGTTGGACTTATGTCGGATATAATGAGGTGAACGGAGAACCATGCAATCTGTGAGAAATAAAGCCCTGAGCATTGATTCCTGCGAAACAAACGCAATAAATGGCTGATTAGTAATCCGAATAATAGAGCTAATATCTTAATCCATCACCCGCCAATTTGTTACATTATGTAATTTCACCTGTACATGTATTGGTGGTATGGATAAAGTTCTGTAATTGATGTGTACACGCTAATAAAGTGTACACCCCTATTGGCGGGATCACTGCCTTAACCCCTGGGATCACTGCACACACAGAGGAAAGAGAGCAAGTGAGAGAACCACCCTGGCCTTAAAACCCATGGGGAGAGTCACAGGAAGTCCAAATGGGGGTAGTCAGTGGCCCCAAAAATGAACCCTAGTCCAACAATTTTTCTTTTTTAAAAATAAAGCTCTGTGATTTAGTTGTTTGGAATCAAATTAAATTTTGCATTGTGCGTTTTATTATTTTCCATCATATGGTCCTAGAAAATGTTTAACAAGCTACAAGAAAACCGTTTTTCTCTGTATACTCGCCTTTTAGAGGCAGATTGTATGGACACACAACGTGCAATAACAAAGCTTTTATGTAAATGGAGAATCATAGTTTCCGAATAGGAAGTTTCTAAACTTACTGAATGTATTACGCTCTCGGTAATATATAGGATTCTCTTCCGGAGGATATGGCTAAGGAAATGACATAATGAATTATCTGAAACTTTATGTATTCTGTTAGCAAAACCAGAGCTGATAACTAAGTGATGACATCAAGCGAATTTAAAATCAGTGGACAATACAGAGTATTCTATATCGTTATCATAGGGAATATAAAATTCTCTCAAAGCCACAAATACAACACAAAGGAAACTACACACAATAAGCAATGTTTGTGTATGTTATATCTTCGGTGTGTTGATCGCTGTTGGTATCAATATTGAGGTCAGTTTAATATTACAGTAGGAATAACAATGCTTAATCAAGACATGCACATAGTATTATCTCTGTATCAATCTATGCGGTAATCGATTGACTGTACTACCTCCAATAATATGAAAGTAGACGAAATCTTTAACACATTGATGCAACTACAACATCGGAAGTGCTATTCTATGTTCACTATTGTTAGCGTATGTGCTTTTTGCCCTCTAAAGTGGTAAACCCAAGAACATGTATGTAACCACAGTGCATCTCCTTAGGGCTATTGCACACGATAAATCGGTAGCACAACCACTGGCGTCACTTACCAGATTGAAAGTTTAGATTTTTGGGTATCATACTGAATCCTGGCATAACAAGTCAAAAACGCAATTTTCGTTGTAAGTACATTATCTTCTTTGTGCTCAATTAACAGTCTATTTCATAATAACTGGAAAACAATGCTAAAAGAGGTGTTTCTTTGAAGAAACCAAATTAAATTAGTTTCTTAAAACCAGCAAAGATCAAGGCATCTGTTTCTTTTATCAACGTTGTTGGAACCAAAAATAGATGTTCATGAAAAAGTAATACTAAAAGTCCCATCAATCACATTGTAAAGGCCTGGGTCTGGGCAATTTTATTTAGTTTTTCGTACTTAAAAACACAAAGACTTCGCAAATCTCTTAAGATATTATTCTATGGTATGAAATACATTACAGCTAAAATAACTCATTTTTCTGTGCTCTCGCCTTAATTATATTCAAACTACTATATTGACTGATATGTTTGAGTATGACTTGTGAAATGTACAATTAAGCTAAACACAATAATTTAGGATAATGATCGCAGCATTGCGTGAGCCATTGTTGAAATCAATTTATAAATTGATTGAAAGTCAATTTAATGGACAAGTTAGATGTTACATTATATCTATTCTGCTGGAATAATTTTGACGCTGAAAAGCTATATGCCTTTTCCGCTGATATATTCTCGAAGGTTGTTTTATCTGTATTCCAGGCATCACTGAACAATCATGTACAACGACTTATGTACCTCTCGTCGCAGGGATCACATCACGACATTAACTGCACTGATTTATATACAGTAAATTAAGCCATTATCAGCAAGGTCATCTCTGGATGTTTGAGTCGTGCATAACAGTGCGATACTTTTATGACAACTAAAATGCATTTTGACGTTTTTTGTTGAAACCAGTTGACTTGTACGATGTGACATTACTGTGCACTCGAATTGCCCTCGTATGTAAACCACACATGAATAGGCGCACTCACGATGGCCTGCAGTACTGGACGTAATCCGTTTATTCATACTATCTGACTTTTTACTCAATGACATAAAAACATTAATCGGAAGAGAAGTCCTCTGGCTGGTCTATATCCCATTGTTTGATTCCAATGTGATCATTTTATGTAAATCAAACGGTGAGATAGTGACAGAAAGTAATGATGTCTCCAATTTCCAGGTATTCTACTTTACCAATACATATATACTGCTTATTGTAAATCTGCAGACGGTTTAAATGCCAAAAATATTGCGCTTGCTTTATCTTTTTGGAACTCACTATTGGTTCATTTTAGGCAAAGCTCTGGAGACAAGACCACACGTATCGATCTTATTTTCCGACCTATCCAAGGAATTTTTTACATAATGTGGCAATTACTCCATGATAACATCTCAGATCTCTGAACCATGGGTCGTGCGATTGTATCGTCCTCACTCCTTATCTCCCAGCAACATGGGATGATACCATGTCACCAAGACAGCTTAAGACGTTGCTCCAGTGGATCTACATGCCTATTACGAAGATATAGGAGCTGGACATCATACCGTGCAAGTAAATATAATGTTGTATGGAACAATGTTATGAAAAAGCGTCAAAGCCAATTGTAACAAATGCCATCGCAACATATTTTGTTGTCAGTTCATTATTTTTCTGATTCATATATTCGGAATCTATTTGTATGAAAAGATAATCACATAAAAACATTGAGGTGACTATGATAAAACAATGAATTAGAAACAGAAAATTACGGACACAAAATATTAATTTTTCTGAGGAAACACAAGGCCTCCCAACATGCACACTGCGTTATCTGTTCAACTAAGTTGTTTCGTGCCATAGCCTTCCTGTAGTTCTTTGGATATGACAAAATGGCAAAGATATTTCTTTACGCTGTTGAGTAGTCTTTGAAAGAAAAACTTCTTTTCCTAACTATTGATTCATTAATACATTTAAACATGTTAGCAAACGAATGGTGGATATCTAGGCTGACTCATAATTTTTTAATTTTTTTAACAGAAATATAATTTTCTAAACAAGACAGAAATAGGATTGGACAAGTCAGTGCTAAAAAGCCCAGATTTCATGGAATATAACGTAATTGCATGAAACATTGTAGAGCTCTTTGCTGCTGTTAAATGACCAATTGAAGGCTTGCACGTTCGATTTGATGCTAACCAATACTGAACATAAAATCGCCATTTCAATAATGACAGCCACCCCCTGTATGATTGCCTCCGATTGAATGCCTCAGATTGGGATCAGTGACCCAGAATTTATGACAAGAACAATTTCTCTTCAGTGTTTTTATACTTTTGTGTTGTTGATCACATGCATGCTGCTTTTACCTTGTGCTTTCATGAATACATTTGTAAAAATTGTATTTCTTGGGATCACCAAAAATACTACATAGTAATTGTCTTCAAAACATGACATTTAAAAGTTTTGGCATTTTGCTGAAACCTTATTCGAACCAATTTCTGTTCAGTTCAAACCAATTTCTATGCTAAATGTATGTCTTTCAACTGTAATATTGGCGCACGTAGTCGAATAATTGGTCAGTTGGGATATGTAGATCTACTTTTGTACACTGTTCAAGAGAGCAACTAATTACAAACTACATTACATTACATACAGCTACTTGTACATATAGCCGAGAAAGAGCTTTGTTAAATTAAATTGTGGATTATTTTGTGGGCTGCACCTGTGAACCAGACTCAGGGGATAGGATTATTAGGCTTCTGTAAATACGTAACGGATAGAACAAGTGCAGTTTCGGTATCATGCCAACAACGTATAACAAATGCCCTCCACCTTCATTAAAGAGACCCAATATGTATGTGGGCGAAGAGAATATAAAATACAAACCCAAATCGCCATATGTGAAGTGTTTTCTGTCTTTATATCTTGTAAACAATTTTTTGGACCAAGGTTAATGAAATGAGGCAACAGGTACCCTCTATATTGGATTTAGGGTAACTCTGTCCAAAGGCTTTAAAGCTCGGGTTGATCTTTCTCTTGCGTCGTTTCTTGAGAGACTTGCATCTTGATAACTATAAATTAATAGCATCTTGATAACTATAAATTAATACCAAAGACATTTGTCACTCATGCACAATTATCCCAATTATGATTCCGGACCAATCTTTCTTATTACTCTCCCGATTAGATTTATGATCATGTACAAATAAAGTCTTACGTCACATATCAACAGTGATGTCGATCAGGCAGAAGTTTATGAGCTTGAGTTGGACCTGTGACTCACAGGGTGATGTGGCCCATTACTTTTAGGAGATAGTGTTAGAAAGGCCTTTATCTTATGGGACTCGCTGATCCTAACGCGCAAAATTGTATCATCCTTTTAATCGTGGCTTAGAAGTGGTCAGACCACTTGGCATTCATGGGATGCTCCAAGACAATTTACGATAAATATCTCAAACCTTTGATCTAAAAGCATCAGATAACGCAATAAAAAGATACGGCTATCTAATTTCTAGTGAACAAAAGCGATGTGTGCCTCAAGTTTCAACCAAACATTATTTTATTCCATAGTAGGTTTTTGTGTTTTGTTTCTAAAGAGATGTACGTGTATTTTTTTTATCCCACTGAAGTAGTGAATGACTATGGAATAGCGTTATTAAAATGTACTTTAGTGTTTTTGTAAGTTGGTTTAAATCTTGAGTGATAGATAGGTTAGAAAACTCTCAAATATGTACATCAATATCACGTCTCTTTGGCGAAATGCTGAAATGTGAATGCATTTTTATCGTTTCAAAAGCTGGATATTTTCTCCTCTCTCAGGCTTATTTCAGGTGAAATAAAAAAACTACTTTCAAAACACTTTATTGACACTTGAGCAACTCTTCATGTCAGCAGCCTTTTAACCTTTTGACCAATAAAACAATGCAAAAACCGTTAGCAACCAATAACCGGATTGCACGGATTACTTGATATCATGCAATCTGTAAAGTATTGGGAGGTATAGGTTAAATGCCACGGGCAAATGATACTCATAATTTACATAATCATCAATGAGTTACATGCAATCAACACATCAAATAGCTGTGTAATGAAAAATATATAAACGAGTCAATCAGGTTATCCACAATTCGTTAGCTTCATGTGCAACATGAACTTACAATTGCGAGATGAACATAAAGTGTTGTCACTGACTTATTCGTAGTTTCATTCAACTTGAGAAATGAAACTAATTTCCATTGTTTCAACTATGTCATTCTGCCTCTGCCATTTTATTTATTGTCATACTTAACAATTGTGAATGCATAATGTATTAACAACTGTCAAACAGGTACATAGGTCATGTAATTATTTCCTACAACTGCGAATGACAATTAGTACAAGGGAGACAAGTGACATTTTAATGCATCTAAGCTCTTCTTCTCATTTATCTTCATTTGTTTTTTTTAATTGAATTATGTCATAAATTGTACACAAAGATTTCTGTACACGTTTGTAGAAAGTTATTGAATATAATCCAATGAATGTATTGCATTGTACATAAAGTTACCTTTATCCTAATATTCTTATAGTTAA
Organism: Haplosyllis anthogorgicola; assembly: GCA_038406195.1. Lineage (NCBI taxonomy): Eukaryota > Metazoa > Annelida > Polychaeta > Phyllodocida > Syllidae > Haplosyllis > Haplosyllis anthogorgicola. The sequence continues at coordinate 16,605 of JBCAUI010543248.1, forward strand.
TCAGTGTATTCCCTACTTTACCCTACGTTCCCACGTAATCACCCGTCAACAACTCCGTTGCGTAACACTAAACTGACGGGAACAAACGGTTTTACTGTAGTTGCCCAATTATCATAGTATTACTACCCCCTCCTCTCGGAACTCATGCTAGACTAATCGTGTGCCAAGTCAATTCATTCAGTTCTATCCCATCAAATTGCAGCATTTGTCCCAGGTATTCACCCATCAACAACTCCGTTGCGTAACACTAAACTGAAGGGAATTAACCAGAGCCTTATTCTCAATTTGTGTCGCCATCATGAAGAAAGTCAAAATATTTCATTGACGTAGATGGTTACGTTGCACAAATATAATTTTAAAATGAAAGCTGTGGCTGGAAAACGTTTCAATTCAATTAAAGCTTTTTCACACATTTATTAACAACACAAGCAGCATAGGTTTAATTTCGAACCCTCAAAACTCCACATTAAAATCTAAATTAAGCTAGTAAATACCCTGGTGCATGCAGACCTTGTTGTATTGACTGTAAAAGGCAAGAAACGGCTTTGATCTCTTTGTTTCTTGGCTGTCGACATAACAACGCATCAAAATGTATAAATTTCAAAGATTTCATATTTCTTTACGTAAACTCATTTTGAGACATAAAGACTGTATGGATTTCCATCAACTGTTTGTTTAAAATACATAAAGTCAGGGTGATTTCATTAATACTTAATAAAGCAAGACCTATAATATCCAAAATTAGAAAGGAACACTTTTGAAGGCCTTGGAAAATTACAGCGACAGATACCTCGCTTACGTCAAGACGATTCTCTTTGAAATTCTATATAATTCTACTGCAATGAAATAAGTTATGATGTAATGGATCAAATAGCATGGAGATTGTGAACAAACTCTTGGAAATGAGAAAAGGATATAGAATTAGACGTTTACACGTAACAACTAAATAATAATTCTACAAGAGCATGACAGATTTATTTGTATTGTTGAGCTTGAACATTAATCTTAAAGTCTTTTGAGTTACTGACAAGACTTGAACAACAGTACTTAAATTGTCTTGTAATCTTAGCTTTGCTATGTTTTTGTAGCCCGGTATGACAGTCCAGACATCAGTTATTAAATCTCGGTTAAATTCATCGCATTAAACGTTGGATTGGTTAATGATGTTCTTGTGTGGCGTAAGAATTATACAGCTTGAAGATGAATCGTTTATATAAAGACATAAGAGTCAAAATACTTCTGTAGAGGTGATAAACCGTCATTCTGATACGTGGTTTCATTGCATTACAACCCAGACGGATTTGTACTGGTACATAGAGTTAAATTGGTACACTCCGGACCCAGGTCGCTAACTACGAGTACCTGCAGCGTAAATTTCATCTCTGCCAATGGGCCCTTAAAATCATTTTGCCATGGAATTAATTACTTTGCAGAATAGGAAAATAAACGTTACTAAGATGGAATAATGCATTTCCGACTTGTCTACTGTTTCCATAAAGAAAGACTGAAAGTGAAAGTGCATAGCGTTTCTTTACATTACTCACTAATCTAATGGTCAGAGTCAGATCTCAAACTTAAGATCCCTAATGCTTGGCTGGATAATTACGTACATAATGTGACAATTGCTAAGAATCCTCTCAGGAGAAAGGTCATGTTGTGTCACTTCACCATCACTGTGTGATCATATTCCGACTTTGTTTTAATTGAACAATAAGTCTTCAGACATGGATCTCTACAGTAGCTCGTGTTAGAATTATCATTATCCATCATACCTTATCCAGACAAGCATTTAAGCATGTGCCGACAAGCTACTTTAGAATTTTAATTTAACTTAATATGAAAACAAATTCTGTTGAATTCCATTTTGATCACACAGATAGTTCAATTCAAAACATGGAAATTAAGCCCCACATATTGTATTTTGCTAAAATCTGATTATCATCTAGGATGTGCTCTAATTTCATAGTAATACAGCCATATTTATTACAGTCCACCAAACAAGAGTTATCGATCATCTAATGTCTTTTTACATAAAAAGTGTCTCTAGTATTATGCTAAGACAGTACATAGTTTTCCTGTCAAAAAACAAAGTTGCATGCCTATCTCCTCAATTCTTAGTTTCGTTGATAGGCTCTGAGTATATAACACACAAAGCTGTGCATAATTTAAGAACTACAATGGCTTGAATATACGCATGTAAATTCCCTTACTTTTGGCGTCTGATATGCCAAGTGCATTGCAAACTGCCCAAAGGATATTTGATGCTTCCATGAACCAAGCTATAAAGTTATCCAACACATTATTTATAGTGTACTGTTCTTCCTCAAACGGTAGAAACCTTACGATGCGCTTGCTTACGTTAAACATATCCGTCAAGTTATCAGTCTTCATCGGGAGCAAGGAAGCCATTCCCATTACTCCGATAGACGAGAGTCATGTCCAGGATTACAGATGTGGTCGTTTTGTATAGCCAATGCATCGGGTTTTAATGTTACCTTAATTCAAGGTACAACTTTGATATGTTATATATTAAATGGTCAAATCTTACCCTTACTACTATAACACTGTATCTTCTTGAATAAGTTGTATGAGCTGACCTACCTGAAAATAGATACAGAAAAAGTTGTTACTGAAATGCATGTATCTTAACTGACTTTCTTTCTGAATTGCTTCATATCAAATGCTATAGTGGCACAAAAGAGGAAATGCGATTCATGTTGAAAACAATTCAAGTCACTTGTGAACGGCGTGAACTTTCACCTTTCCCAAAATGGAAGTACCAATTCGAAGCTAATTCAACGACGTATGACAAGAAAATACATAGATCTATAAAATGACTGTGTTTGCACGTTTGTCTGTTACATTCCAACTACGGATTCATCAGATGTATATTTTTCTGATGGATAGAGACAGCAACCCTTATCAGGAAACTTGTCAGTAATGATGAAGTGGAAACCATTAGACATGACCGGAGATACGTTTACATTTGATGCACTATTAGTGCTCTCATTAGTTAGCAAAACATTAGGAAACCTTTCTATTTATAACTCTGATAAAGTCATATTAATGGCCTTTTTGCCTAACCCTGTGAGAAACCAATATATCTTGTTGTACGTCTTTTTGCTAAAGGTCTTGAACTAAATAAATCAGATGCCAATAGATCTATGCAGAGAGCACGGATTTTGCAGCCATTGATTCCAATATCACGGTAGGTTTATGCTTTTAGCCAGCTAGAAAGAAGAAGTTTCAATCAAATTACACATTCGGTTAACTACTGGCAAAAAGCAAATCATTGAAAATTTTTATATTTGAACAAATTGTTTCCTACTATCCCTCATTTACATACAAAATATCTCTCACCTTCTTCATAGTTTTTGTGAACTACTGAAATGACAAACTATAAATTTTGTTTATTTTTTACTCTTTGAAGAAATGGTCACTTCAGAAATTGAACACAATTAATCTTGTAAAACACCTGAACAAACATTGTTCAATCAACGCAAAATTAATTATTCTGTGCATCCATTTTACAGCTGCATAAAGTAACATAGTCATTAATGGACAACAACTTCTATATTTCAGTGAAAGTAAATGAAACTGTTGGATGGCATTGCGTCGTCGTGGTGTATTTTGTCGTCCTGGTGTATTTCTTTTTAGTCAACTCTTATTTTAGGGTGGTGCAAATAAGAGTAGTGTATTATTATCATTATAAGTGACGTAAAACTTGACCCTAAACCTGTATTTTTGGTGACATCCATTCAAAACATCGTCATTAAACAACAAAGCCACAAGAAGCATTTCGTTCTTGTTGGGACAAGGTTACTGTAGCGCATGCAAAATGTACACAGACTTTCGGCACAACCAATGTTACAAACTTCACAAATGTTATTCTCAATCGCGAAAACTTTCGGATACTGTAGATTTGATGGGTCTGCGCTTGTATCAAGCAGCTGGTAAAATTTATTTCTTACAGTGTTATAATTACCCTATTCTTCAAGTTGTTTATGAAATTGCCTTCCTGACTCTCACTCATGTAGACGATCATCGATATGTGAAGACGGATCTAGCACGATTTATTAGTCTCACTACTGTCTTTATGGCAATAATGGAGTGGAAATATGATTTTACAGCTTAAAGGAGGAGGAAATTACATCAATAAAGCGCAGAATAGAGAACGGAGAGAATGTGATTTTTGAAATCGGGCCAATAAAGAAAAAGAAAATTCTCCTCAAGGGTTTCACTTTATGAGGTGCCATCAGTCTGTCCCCAGCATCACCATCTTAGAATATTACGGCGGTATTAAGTTTCGTAATATCTCGCGCTGTCTCCATTAACTGAATCATAATTAAATGTCCATCATGATCAAAATGATAATTAATTGAAACTAGTTATCCAAAAGTGAATGCATATATTTCCCTGCTACTGTATTTTACATATACAGGCGGAAAACATAAACCTGCTTTCACTTTTGTGATTTGGTGCCAGGTATATTCAAATTTACAAGCCTTTCATATTTTCTATGCTGTAAAATTTCAAAGCAGTTTTATAATGTTGATGTTACCTGCGGGAATTTTACAACCCTTTTAATGATAGTTTCCTGGGAAAATGTATCCTTGACATTTATTTTACCTGACATTTCTTGCGACAAAAACAGTCTATGCATATTCTATAACTACCGCAGTAATCAGCCGATTGCAAATCAGAAAAATAATGCATTTTGAATGCATAATTTGCAACTATATTCGACGAGTGAAATTAAGATGTAACTACTGACAGCGTTAAGATATAGGATTTCGTTCCATTTCTAGTGTAACTGAAGCACGCTACAGAATTTAGATACGATATATGAGAGGTAAATCTAATATGTTTGGGCGATATATTTATGGGAGTTCCAGCCATGAAGCTGAAATTTCACTGCAGGAAGTAGGTGAAAATTGCATCAAGAACTTCCTCAGAGGGGACATTTGAATGAATGTGATTTCTGATCTTCAGACGGAAAAGAAAGATTGAATATCCATCTGTGAGTTGTTCTCTAACGTATCCTGGGAAGGTTTAGATTTCCCTAATAAAGAACTTTCTCCCATACCTATCACTGCTCTTCGCACTCTAAATGTGATATTGATAGTCCAGAGTGTAAAGTAGAATTTTATATGCGGTATTTCATGCAAAATGGACTGAATAAGTATGGCGCACATGCGTGCGTGTGTGTGTGGATATGCGTGTACACGTGCGTCATTATTTTTTCTTTTTTGATGATTTTGAACTTTTTGAACTAATTTGAATTGTGGAGAACACATAAACGTTTGTTTATATCAAATGACGCATGGTAAAAATGTCTAGACTTGTGTAACATCTGTTCTCATATTAACTTGAGCAGAAAAATTAAATCTTGTCTCTGGTACACTGCGAAATTTTCCACGTCAGAAGACAGCACAAAAGGCAAAGTGTTAACGTAATATTGTAAAATTGAATCAATAGCGACACAAACATCTTGAAAAATCAATGCGGCAAATTGACTTTAACTGACATTCACACCGGCGCTTCGGGTGTTGTATTACTTGAAACTAAAAGCAATTTAGACACTCCAGTCTATAAAAAGCTATTGTAAGATTACTTCACAAATTAGATTCCTAATAGGAGTGTCTTGCTCCATTGCATTCTACGTGTTAAGTTATATGGATTCAACATATGTATCTCTGGCAGTGTCACACGTACAACAATAGGATATCAAACAACGATGTACAAAATCTAATGCTGCCAATAGTTTTGGTACTGAATTTTGATTGACAAAATATTCATTCACGATTCTTCATTTTTCAGTGTGGTTAGGAATAGGGTGTGAGAATTGAGGAGTGAGGTGGAAAATCAAATTTTTGCAGAATGGGGTTGAGATATTTTTGACAGCTTTTTAGAAGTGTGAATATTTTGGGTTGGAAATACTTAACACTGCTCATGTTGCTTAACTTTGCTGAGTATGAGTTCTACTTCGCATGAGCTACAAATGTGACCAGACCTTTGATAAGTTCTGATTGAGTGTAGATTATGTTAGTGTTGATACATTCATTCCGGGTGCCAGTAAATTTGACTAATACTACCAAATACATGTATCGCGGTGAAGGGCTCAATCATTTGGATGGTGCTGTAACGACCTGGTCACACAAATGTTCTTTAAGAATTGGTCGGTTTTATCTAATAGACGTGTTGGACACAACAATAATGGGACCTACAAATTAAACATTTACGACTCATATCTACATGTTTCAGTCAAAGTGTTATACGTACGACAATAATGGGCTCCCACGCAAATAAATCAACCGATATATCGTAATGCAATAAAAGTGGAGCAATAGAAGCACACTGATTGTGTTTAGTGTTAATAGGGAATATGGCTTCAATCCGCAAGTTCCGCATGATATCGTCAATGTTTATGTGGCATCCCCCGAAGTTTAAGGGACCCCGTCAACACGTAAAGGACAACGACCGCTTACCGGTGGGCCATCTCCGTTAACAATGGCATCAAGGAGATAACGAACTGGACACTATGTCCAAACAGTCCCACCCTTAGGGCATC
>JBCAUI010543260.1:0-10718 GCA_038406195.1 Haplosyllis anthogorgicola
CGTAGTCGTGACATCTTAAAAAGCCACAACTTAATCTGTGTCTTCCCGACCTGAGTGTTGTCTTGGTGAAGCATCGTCGGCCGCGAGCGACTCGGAAAGCGGCGCCGCGACGCAACAAATACCTCGAATTTGCATTTCTAGTATACAACCGTATTATCTACGTCTGTGACAAGTACATGTACATACATTTTAATAGCGATTTTATTTACTTCCCCCTATGATTGGTTTCTGTTTATAATCATTTATTCACTGCATAGATCTGTAAATGCCAAAACAAGACAATGTTCTATGAAAGTCCTTGATGTTTAAAGTGAACTATACTTCGATATGTCAAAAGGAGCAATTGTTCTTGGTTATTTTCTTTCTACAGTTTACTGTACCTACTAAGCGATACCTATGCTGCCCTGTTTGGGATTTTACTGCTGTTATCACCCCTTCCCTTGGTGCTTTGAATTTTCACTCGTTTTCATATGTTGATAAACATATAAGATCGATCATTAATCTTTGCACCAATCATGTATTGGCGAAAGGCAAATAGGGATGCAAACCTATGCTTCTCTTATGTGCATTCTGGTACTGCACATTGACAGACTGCATACATAACATGTTCCCGATATTTGCAGTACATGAGATCGATGTTTGCGGACCTGATGTCCACTATGCCCGTGACACCTGTGACAAGGAGACCCGGAAGAATCGGTGTACAACCGCAGGGTTCAGATGCCTGTCGCCTCATCATAGGAGCTAACAACGCCAACCTGAAATTTTCGACTTGTTTCAATAAGGGAGATTCAGCGTAAGTGTATATTTACTTGACGAATACATCGCAACACCGTTCTTTACGTCAGAATTTCTATTTTCCTTCAAGTGCCTGATCTAATGATTTAGCTTTTTATCAGTACCGCCCGCGTATGCGGGAAGGGAATGTTTTCGGTCGTGTGTGTGTGTGTATGTGTGTGTGTGTGTGTGTGTGTGTGTGTGTGTCTGTGTGTGTCTGTTTGTCTGTGTGTCTGTCCAGGCTATAACTTTTGAACTGCTTGACCTAGAAACTTTATTTTTGGTATGGTGATACATCTTCACAACATCTAGGTCAAGTTTGAATATCAAGGTCATTGGGTCAAGTTCAAGGTCACAGCAATAAAAAGTGTCAAAAATTTTACTGTTGTCTGCTAATATCACATGGTATGATGTTTGAAACAAGTAAATGGGACCAAGGTCAAAATATAGGTCAAGGTCATTTAAAAGTCAAAATTTTAGATTTTTGTAATTTTTTCATGTTTTAATAACTATTTACATTTTAGTTACTATTTGCGTTTTAATGACTATTTGTGAAGCAGGTGGTTCGGTCTTTGATTGGAAGGCATTCTTGTTTTGACTGAGTTTTGTCAATTTTTGGGGTTTTGTGGGGAATACTTCTGGGACAGCCCCCTTCGAGAAAATCAGAATCTTGTCCTATTTGCAGTATGCGAAATTAGTTGCCAATATTTACCGGACATTCCGTCCAATAAAATTTAAAAGTTCTTCTGTTACCCAAAAGAAATAAATACGTTCATTTCCTTTTCTGTAATAGGGGCTGTGCAAGTACTTACCAGAAGGGAGCTCTTATGGAGGCTCGTCCCAACGGAATTATATTTGGACGCAAATTGATCGAAAGTTTTTGGTCCAGTGTGCACGCGGGGAAACCAGGCCCAATACGTTACAGCAATGTGCGCATGCGTGTCGTGGATGAAGATACCGTTACGTTTGCTAGTGACTGGACCTTCAATAATATGAGAGGTAAAAATAAAGAATCAGAAGAAATTAAAATATAATATGTAACAAGTTAAATGCAAGGGTAACTGAACGTTGCTGATATGTGCTAAAAGGTTGTTTTTAGCTACATTTTTATATCTTGTTACTGATGTACTTAGAAGAAGTTAATCTAATTAGACGTGATTATTTAAACAAGTGATTTGAATCCCAATCTGGTTCTCTATCCCACACAAAGGTTCAAGGACTGTGACTTGAATAACTTGATGTTTAAGCTGCACAATGTAAACATGTATATACTTCACTGAGATTAAGTCCCAATGGGGGTTATCTATTTTAAGACAAAAAATATTTTCTGTAGGTATTATCATGCTGGAAACATGGAGACGCATGCCCGACGGTAGCTTTGAATTGGATGAGGACAGGTTTAAGATCGAAGAGGTTTACTCATCACCCAAGGTCGCGTCCCCAGAGGAGGAGGTACAAATATTATAAGATTTGTTAAAAACTAAAATACTCTATTTGAATTTTCTATTTTTACTAGCCACACTCTTTGAATTTTCTATTTTTAATTTTCTATTTTTACTTGACACACTGCTTAAATTTTGTTTTTTACCAGACACACTGTTTGAATTTTCCATTTTTACCATACACATTGTTTGAATTTTCTATTTTTAACTTGGCACCGTTTACTTATTTATATTCATGTTTATTTAATAACAGGTATTAGGATTACAGCCATGTTACCTAATCAATGAAGTAATGGAGGCACTGGCCAAACGTATAGACATGTTCACAAACGGAGATGTGGGTGGATTCGTCAATTCATACACTCCAGATGCCCTACAGGTAATAGATAATTCAATTATATTATCATTAATATGTACATAACCTTTGTAAACCAATATATTAACCCATCTGAAAAATATAAACTGCACATAGCACTGCACCATATTATTACCTATTCATGGAAAATACAAAACGATAACTTACTGCGGAATACAATTGATTAATATGAATTCGCAAGTAATCTTGTGATATAAAAAGAGTCTCTTGGTAACTTGCCTTGAAGCATAATTATTTCCCACAATTTGTTACACATCTTGCAGTATTTGTAACTTTCTCTTAACTTATCTTAAATATTGCATCTATTGTAATTGCAGACTGTTGATCCACTGGCGAACAGTAAAGGTCGAGAAAACATCAGAAAGGTTGCAGGTTACTACATAGAAAACAGAAAGAAATATGGAAACGGTAGACTAACATACAACAACTTCAATGTTAAGGTAAAGAACATTTGGTGAATTGCGCAATGTAAAGTAAAATTTGATGGTGGAATAATTGGTGTGTTTAAAAACGTCATTGGTAAGCAAGACACAGCCAACAGCAGCTAATACTACCAAAAAGTTTGTACAAAAAAGTGAAGTGAGGGAATATTCATGTTTCAATAAATCTAAAACTAGACAATCCAGTAGGTTGCAAAGCCGTTGCATTGCCCTCAATGCAACCCCCCCCCCCCGCAACGAAAACCCATTAGAAATACTAAAATTACACAGCAATCAACAATTTTTTCTTCAGTTTAGGTATAAAAGTGGATTTAAAGTAACAATTTATTGAGACATCCCATTTCAAGTAACAATTTTTGGCAGTTTAAGTCTTAAAGCAGATTTAAAGTGATGATTTACCTAGATATCCCATTTAAAGTGATGATTTTTGCCCAGTTAGGTCTTAAAGGGGATTTAAAGTGACAATTTACTTAGATATCCCATCTAAAGTAATGATTTTTGGCCCAGTCTTGTATGTTTATAGTATCAAACATTCAGTATATCCACTTATAACCTTTTCAAATATTCACTAAACAGTGTTCAATTATGAAATGACATACCAAATAACATACAACACTTGCACTTGCAAACTTCCAGCACTGCATTTCTACCAACTCCTAGTTGAAGACTATAAGCCATACATTCCCAGATTGCAACGGCTTAAATAGATTGATAATATATTCTCGAATGTCTTGTGGTTGAAAAATATTTATGCAAATGTAAGGGCGATATTTTTATGTAGTTTTGTTTCAAAATTAGAATCCATGGACAAACACTAATGGTAAGTGCAAATCGGTAATAATAAAGTTGTCCCGTTAAAGGACTGGAAGGTTTGGTGTATATTTTCGATGCGGATTCTTCCTCATAAAAATAATTTGTGCTTTACATGTAAAGCATCTTTTGCAATGTTAAGTTAGTTGATCAGTTTACAAGAAGATGAAAAATCAGCATATTAAAATGTAAACGAGTCAACTTTATACATACATTTATACATTTATATATAGGTATATACATTGATATATAAATATATATAAAAACACTAATTTTTTACTTTGTCTGTGTCTAAACGACTCTTCTGTTCATTTCTCAATTAGAGATAGACGTTTTGAATCTATATTGAGAAATGAACAAGAGAATTCCATAGACATAAAACAAATGAGGTCGTTACAGACTTACAATAGAACCTATTTGAAGAATGTCAAGGTCAAGCAGCACTTTTAATCCGTAGTTTAGTGGTATCATAGTTTTAACATTGAATTTCAGGTAATAGACACATGCACAGTACATATTTCGGGAGACTGGGATCTTGGAGGCAGAGACAACGAGGGCAGCTTGTTTGGATACATGAACTGCCAAAGGTACGTCAAACAGCCCGACGGTAAATGGTTACTGGAGCTGGATGACTGGACGGTGGAGCCCACTGAGTTCCTGTACTAATTCATACTTGGACTGATCTTCATCGTTAAATTTTGTACCAATTGCACAAGGAACTTGACACAGCCATTTTGTTTCATATTTAATCACACTCATTTACTCTCATTATCATTATAGTATTCATAGCATTACAGTGTTTTTGTTTATTGTTACACATGTATTTGTTGAACATGGATTATTTCATGACGAACAATGACAATTCGCAGTAGAATTTTTAGGGTAGAATCAATAATATTATGACAGCATTCAGACGCTATGTCAGGGAAACGACGAAATTATGACTGTATTTAGACTATCTGATGTTAGTTCTGTAGCCAGTGAAACCGATGACTACTTAGCTATTTAGGACTCTGAAGTGAAAATTTTACATCAAATTGGCTTTCATACATTATTGCCAATATATCATTAAATATTGCCTGGAAAGTTATAGCTTTTTGTATTACATAGTGAGATTCACTTCTTGTATTTAGTTATAATAACATCCGTTATATATTACGTGTAACAGTGAAGTGCAATCCAAGCCATTTCGGCCTTTGCAATTTGTAATAGAGGAAGGGATACTTATTAAAATATATATTAAGCATTATGTACAATTGGCTTTATCGTGATGATATTTTTGTATGTTCCAGTGGGATAAATTTTTGTTTTGAGATATTGAGGCCTACTAAACGATCCTATTGCTTTTACCATTTTTATTCTGGCATTTAATGGTAATATTGCTGCCACACGTCTACAAACGAAACTTTCATATCGAATTGTAATATGTTTTGACAAAATTAAATGTTAAAAAATAAAGAATTTTTACTCCTAGATTGCAGAAACAAATTGTTGCGTATTTTGAAACGTTTGAGCATTATTTGGATTTCATATTGTGATGTGAGAGTTCAGTCATTTAAAGTTTACTCAGATCGTTTCACTTTCAAACGACAGTTACATGTATCTTAAGTTCCAATGAAATTGAAATCGCTGAAGAGTCCAACTGAGAAGTAGTTGAGACAAAAGTGTGAAAACCTTAACATAGTTGAGAGGCACTCAACTTCGGCAGGATATTGTCCATATCCTCATAAAGCATCCCAGCCTTACTTATGTACAGAGGCATTTGCCAGACCTCACATGTTCAGTGCTAATGAACCACTTCATCCGGCGGTGTTGTAAATCTTCTACCAGCCCTGGCTTTCTTCGGACCCGTCCAGCTAAATTCTATCAGCTTCGGCTCTGTGACAGAACTCTGAAATATCGTCAATGCAATATTAGTGTGTACTGACTTGGAAAGGCTTTATTTACAAAATTACCCCGGAGTTTCAATTGAAATGAAGACGGATATGATTACTTCTTTTACTTGGAGTGATGATGACCAGAAGAAGACGGTTTACTATGATATTGACTTTTTTGTGCTACGATAATGAGTCCAAGTCTCTATAGCATCCATTAACACTTCATTTACACATTAGACTCGGTGTGATTGGAATTGCTAATTAATGCTGCTTGGCTCATGTTGAGAGATGTCCTGCAGGGAGATTTATTTCAGGCATATAAGGCTCCACAGCACACAGTCTGGAGGAGGTGAACAGCTTACTGCTTGCCTCTCTCTCTCTCCCTCTCTCTCCAAATGCCCAAAAATAAATGAATGATCCCAGGGAAAAATCAATAGCGTGCCAAGAAATGTAATGACAGGACTGCTTCGACCAGGCTGTGTCAACTCCATTTAGTACAGTGATGTAAACAGCTGAGGGGGCTGAAGCATGCTACGAGCTGCATTTCTTTACTAAATTCGGTGATCCTGAAGACCATAAAGCGAGGTACGTATGTTTCAGCTTTATTCATAGAGATACACGATATGGAGACAATTAACAGAAAATGGATGGATTCTGAGATGGCTCGCATGATGCTTCATATATATACATTTTTCTCCACAGAAAAATCATCTCGGCGTTGTTCGCCGCAAACAATGGTTGTCTTTCTGCAGTTAAATCATATGGGATAGCAATTACGCAATTACATATATGTTCTGTGCTCTTTTGCCAATACTCTGTTGATTTTTGCATAGCAGACAGCCTGGCTGTCTGGCATGAAGGCCCAATGGAAAAAAAAGGCATCTGTAGAAATTGTGTAGGAGCATCGAAAGAGGGACTTTATTTGTGTTGATGAGTGCATACAATCTGTTACATTTTGGCAACACTATTTTAGTAACAGATGCATGAGGCAGGTTGCGACTGCAATGTCCACTTTGTTATGTGTGCAAACCTAATTGGTGCGAAATCATGTCATTGTAAACTGGATTATTTTCCTTTGTAATAATGACAGTGTTGTCGACAGTAGACGAAGATGACATGTTTTGAGGCAATCTATTGCAGTCTCCGTACTAAATGAGTTAACTGACAATAGGAACTACTGGATGTGTAAGAGCCAGCCTAGGGATTCACTACTTGCGGTAATGATGTCATATGGGATCTTTTCTTTCATTAATCTAATAATAAGGAATGTAATTCAAAACATTAGCTGGAAAATAATGTTCCTGGTAAAGTACAGTAGGTAGTTCGACAGTTTGAACAGTGGAGTGAGGAAATCTCAGATGCCGAATTAAAATGTGTAAGATCAAGTACATTAGCTTAAGCCGTTAATGATTCAATTGCAGAATAATTGTGAGCAACAACGTACAAAGATATTTTCGTAATGGGCTTTGTTAGCAATGTTGAGACACTATGACATCAAAAATTTCGGTTATGTTGCAAATTAAATTATCAACGTTCACGTAGTTGATTTAATTTCACAATCTTTACCACGACAGAACCAAGTTCGGTTTCTCAAAATAGCACCAAAAACAAACGGCTCACTCAGAATCACAAGAGATAATTTTCTCGACAGAAAATCCAAGTAATCGTTCAATGAAAACAAGGCCTTTGCATTTAACTGTTTGTGTTTGGCATTCTGACGTTGAATCAAATCAACCACATTTTGTCCAAGAATTCGGCACCCAAACATTCGCATTTCACTGATATAATATACACAAAATCACAAAAATGAGTTTAAGTTTATTCTAAACTTGTTGAAATATCAAAATATCGTTATGATATTCGGAAACATATCAAATGTGTGTATTAGTTTTGTCACATTTTTTATGCAGAAACGTCTATTTGTTTTGTTTGTTTATAAACAAACCCTGATTCACTCCGTTTTTCTGGTGTCACATTAAGTTGCGTGTAATTTGTTGGATATAGATATCTATCAAGATATACGTTAAGATATATATCTAAATTTTAAAATATTTGGAATGACTAGCTTCAAACAAAATACAATAGTAAGAATAGCTCTGTAAGCTAAGACACATATCTCAAAACAAGTTACACGCATGCAATACAACCTGCGAGCCCCAAAAATGTTATAACTCAAGGTTTGTTTATCAAGAAACCAGATAGACGTTGCCAGGTATAAACGTGACAAAACTATAAAATTCGATAATGTCTCTCAGAAAAAATGATGATTGCCAAATAGTTTTTGCCGTACATAAATTGGCTTACCATTTGGAGCAATGTGTTTCCCAATTTTCACATATACATATGTGATATTTTGTATGTCTATTTTAGATTACAAGGTTTATAGTGTGATACAATTTGTGGCAAACTGGAAGTAATCAGCTTTGCTGTACAATCATGGATTTGTTTTCTGGATATGAGATAATATTCCTGCTAATTCTAATGATAATACTATTGATATGTCCTACAAACCAAGGACAGAATATTACTGATGGTAAATATGTAATCTTTACATTGAACATATTGCATATTGGCTTTACAGATACATGTAATTTAATCAAGTTGTATCTAATTGGACCAATCCTTCTGGGTAATATATATTACCCAAATTATTCAAAGACCGATGCGCAAACATTAAATGTTAAATGTTCAGCTCAGCAAAGTAAAGCAAAGTAAAGTAACGCAAAGTAAAGTAAAGTAACGAACAAACGAATTCCGCAGTGTGCTGTTGACACGTAAAACGTAAAACGCAGTATGATATTCCATTGTTCCAAAAATTTTAAATAAAATAAACTCCTCTTTGTAAATTGCAACAAATGAAAGTACCACTGAAAATTTTTTTATTTGTCTACAGCACGATCAGCTTAAGTAACCTTGTATTCATAAAGTATTACAAAAACGTAACGTAAAAACAGGCCATGTTTGGTATCAGATACTATATCGGAGGGTGCAGATATTTTGATCTAAAACTCAATTTTTCCAGGTATATATTTCTGCCCAGCGTTAAACCTGACGTGGGATTTGGAGCAGGTGTCTGAAATAAAAGAATTTTATGAACCAAATGAAGAGGTACGACTCCAGTGTATAAACAGAAGTAACGTATTGGTAGGATCCACCACACTGAGATGTTCGGCCGTTATTGAGGCACCTGAGGAGGAATACATGTGGGACAGCGACTTACCACAATGTGTTGGTATGTGTTCGATAATTAAGTATAATTTCTGACACTTCTAAGCCTTTGGAACAAAAGTATTTCACGCTGTAATTCTAATGCACAAATTTTATTTTCCTGAAACTTATAGCGTTATCATTCTTTGAGTCACTGGTGAGTTGTGCACAAAAAATCCAAGGACATATTGAGGTTACCCAAGACAAAGATCGTGTGCTTGCTCGTTCTGCATTATCACCTTCTTTGGCTAAAAGTTAGTTTTGATGTATATGATTATTACTGAGAACGACAGTTTCGTCGTGTACTTTGCATTTGATCTGAATAACGTTGTTTGACGACAAACATGACATGTGAACATGAAATGCTCATGTAACAATTTCTTGTAAATTACCACAGATGTTTTTGTACTTGAACAACAAAATTAACTAAATAAGCTTTTGCATGCATTGTCATGCAGCTGGCCTTCTTTTTCAAAACTTATGTTCACACATTATATTTGTGTTGAGAACAGAACATCAGAGACATAATGTTAGGATAATGTTCAAAAAATCTTGTCTCGTTAACTTCTTCATGCTTGAAGGAGTTGTCAGAATCCCAGACCAAAATAAAACTTTTTCTTTCACACATCTTTTTGAATCCTTTTGTATTCCATCTTCAAAATCCATCAGAGAATTGAAAAGCATTAGCCCTGCTCACGTTGCTTCTTGATGTTAAAGAATATTTATAACGTTCCTCTGCCTCTATTACACTTTGTAACTACACTTCTTTCATAAGGCAACACTGCAAGAGGCGCATGCAATTTACTCGGATTATTCCAGTGACAAAATAAAGGTCAATTAACTGTGACGATAAACTATGATTACTGTGGGCCTTTCTAATTATACGTCCTATCACATTTATTCTGGTCACAGACCAATTCCAGATCAGCCACTGTAGCTCATTTCACCAAGTGACAGAAAGATATTTGTCTTATGTAGGATTCTGTCTTGTGTAGGAAATAGTCTGCATGTTTATATGGATAACAGTGCCATCATTCTTTCGACTAAATCGCGAAGTCCACGATGTCAGTTTGCCGTTCCAAAAAAGTATTGCTTTCGTGTTTGAGATGTTCCAAGCACCAAAACCTAATGTTTCAATTCCGTATAATTTTACAATCAGTATCCTGTATCATACGTAAGTTCAAGTGCGATATTTGAATTAAAAGTAACTACCGTCAGGAGCATTCTTCACAAATAGTTAACCACTGGTGTTCCAATGAGCATTTATTTTTGCTTTCAAGAATCGCACTGTATTTGTTTTGCTCGTGGCATTACGGTACTTGCTTTTGTCAATTCGGGATTGATCTCTGGATAAAAAATCCGAAGTTATTGATTACATGGGCATTTAACATGGATGCATAGGTAACTAAGCTCCAAAGCAAAGAAGGCTTAGTTTGTACTTGTATGGGTCATCAAAGATCCAATCAGAAATTCAGACTGCAGGAAGCAATATCATTAAGCGTAGCAAATAACTGTCCACAAGCATTTACACAGGACAAGAGGGCAACAATTCTGCCGACAACAGCCTTTTAGGTTTTAGTTTGTTGTCTAACCAATAGCTCCAATAAGCGCATTTACATTTCGCTCTTGCCATTCCTCTTTTATTTGTATGTATGGTGTTTACTACCTTTGATTGTAACCGTACATCTGTGAAATACCAATGGTAGTGTCGTGAAGTGGCTTTTTATTTCAAATAGATAGTAACGGGTCATCTTCACAATTCGTATTGAAATAACATGAGGGAATTGAA
>JBCAUI010543271.1:0-10718 GCA_038406195.1 Haplosyllis anthogorgicola
AAATTAAATATAGTGGCGCCCCTAGCGGGGAACCCCACGTTGATTTGTAGCTGGACTGCCAGCTATCCTCTCTCAGGAAGAAGGCAGGAGAGTGTGAAATAAGTTCATATTGTGGGAATTATTTTGACCATAAAGTTGATAAATACAAATATGGAGGATTTATGGTAAAAAGCTTATTTTCACTTTAAAACCTGACAAAAATGAATTATACAGATGCGCAGTAAAGGTGTTTTCAGTAAGGTAACTGTGGATTCATTGGAATGTCATACAGATTCAGAAATGAATTACGTAAAATCAAAGTACCATACTCCACTAAAGAATTTGTAGAATAACACTATTCAATGAAACATACTTTATGAGTAAAGAGCTAATGAAAACAACCTGTTTCCATTCACTTCTGTTGACTTCTTGGGATTGGAATGAAAATTTATAGAAGTGAGTAAAATAAGGGATTTTAAAATAATTGACCTGTGATGGTTCAGTTATGAACAATGGTGGCACTATTGTAATTGAAAAGGATATACCCCTGTTTTCATAACTGTGTCAAAGATTCCCTTTCTATTTCCTGTTTTGTGATGTCATTAGAAACTATGCCCCCCCTTCACCTTAAAGTTAATTAGTATTCTGCAAATCAATTATTTACTATTTGTTAAGTTTGATAAAACTCATCTTCCCACCAAATACATTCGAATTAGTGGCCCTACAGCTACACTTTTGTCCATTCAAAAATAACCAATACCAAGAATTTCAAGGATCTTGAACGCAGTAACAACATTTTCTTTTCATAAATTCAGGAGTTGTGTACACGAACTATTATAATGGGATGATGTTTTCATTCCCGTGGACACAATGGCATTTGCATGAAAAGAATGCACAGTGTGTACCAAGTTTTAAATGGATACAATTGGCGTTTGACCAATAACAGTTTCAAGCTTAGAGGCTATGAGATGTTTGAAACTATTTCATTTTCTGTAACGACTTTTTTTGTAGTAAATGTAAATGTGGACACTCAGACTCGACACATGTACGCACTTTAGTAAAGTTACTTGATAAAGTTGAAGAATACAGTAAAATCTGCACTGGGCGTACTAGCCATTGGGCGAACTGCTGTTGTCCACGCACTAATTATCAATCACCAAATTGATTTTTTACTTAGTATTTTTTACTCCAGTGGGCGAACCTACTGTCATCTACATACACTTTCCTGCAAATGGGAGGTTCGCCCCTGCAGACTTTAATGTATATACCTCCATATACCCCATGCAGTGATAATTGAAGGGTATTGAAATATACCCAATTATTTCTAAACCTTTTTCGAGTTGATGTTCATTTGTTTTGGAGAAAAAAACTAATTTTTGTAGCCTTGAAGGAAGCAACAAGTAGCTTGACAAGTGTCTGATCTCACAAAGTTGAACTTAGTCGTTTGCTGGTTTCCTCCTTTTATTTGGAATCAAAGTTTGGTAGTGTTACAAGAATTAAAGGACTAGACTTCAGTCAGAGTTACCACTAGGAGCGCTGCAGTCTACAGACTGCAGTTAGAGTTAACACCAGGGGCACTGCAGGCTTTTCTGCCTCACACCTGCAGCTGCAGTCATGTGACAATCCAGAGACTATCCTATTGATTAATTAGAGTTATGGGGTAGCATCATTAGTGTCTTTGGTAGCAATCTTTATTCAGTTCTAATTGCACCTCTTGAGAGACTACATGTACTTTACATTAGGGTTAATAAATATTTCAAAAGTCTAGAGACTGTCGTTCTAGTCTTTTTACAACAAGAGATTTCGGTGAACGACCCCCTGAATGATTTCACTTCAATGTTAATAAATAATCATTATTAGAAGCTCATTTTGCTATTAGCATGTTTCACATCTGTCAGCTAATGGGGTTTAAGGTCACAGGCAACAAGTAGCTTAAGAAGACCTGGTATTTACTACAGAAAATAGTTTTAGTCGACAGCAATTTCCTTCTTTTTTTAATTGAGAAAAAATATTTTTGTGAAAGTTCTGAAGTGAAATTTTTTGAGTTGGGCATATTCACTTCAGATGCTGTTACTATTTTGCATAATGTTTTAGCACATTTGTCTTTTCTTGCACTGGAACAAATGATTAAAATTATCTACATGGATCGAGGTCCATTTTATAGCGCCATAGGTACCATATGTTTTTGCCATAAAACCAATGTGGAATCTATCGCTGACGTGCTGACTCTTTTGTGCACTGTGATCGTCAGAATCGCTTCTGATTTGCACACGTTGTCTCCTCAAAAGGAGCGTATTCTGTATGACGTCAATAGCTGGGTGAGCATGAAAGAAATCAGAATCCTTCAAAATCAACGCTTAAATCAAACCATTCGTTGACGACATATTCAGCCTATATTTCAGAAGGAGACAAGGATTCAGTAGATAATAAGTATACATATTATATTGTGATATTTTTCAATTTAGTAATGAAAAACTATTGACGCAATAGCTCATCATTTTTGGAGGGTTCAAAGACTCAACTACAGCATTTTTTACCATGAAGTTTTTGTATGCTTTACTCAGAATGCATCCACATTAATGCAGGTTGTGTGCAGATCATAAGATGCTGGTTTGCTTTTTTTACATTAAAATTACAATTCTAAGTTACAAAATCAAGTGAAAATTATTCAGCAATTGCTAAACTTTCTGTGCATGCAGTTCATTAGTTCATTTGTCTTGTGATCACTTGTCTTGTGGTCATTTGTCGTCCCACCACCTGATGGGGTTGTAAGCAAGCACCCACACACTCTTCCCAATTCCCATAACATTCCAAGGCCAATGTACTCAATATGGTTATCGGTCCAGATCGCCTAAGCATTTTGTCTGGGCGCATAACAAAATAGGAGGGAGGATATGGAAGTATGGGAAACATCGGATGTGTCATACGTTTCAGAGTTGGGAAATCTTACGACACAAAATTCAGACAGTTTGACCCTCCCAAATCAGAGCACATTGGCAAATGCTCCGGTTAGAAAAAAACCCCACATATCTAAAAAATATCTTGGGACTTTTACAGTTACTTTTGTGTCGTAAAAATATAAATAGATTGAATAGAGAAAAAGTGCTGAGTGCGTTTAGCTTGAATCTTCTGTAAACAATCTGTCAGATAGCATTATACAGGAGAGATCAAATTACTTTTGACTAACTTGGGAAAACTACTGTACAGACGTTTTATAAAGAAAGTCTTGGGAATCAATTTTAATTTAAAAATAGATCTAGAACCTCTGAAACCATTGAATTTATGAAGTTAGATTTGTTTCACATGACAAAAAGGTCCTAATGTATTATAAATTAGATTATTCAATGTTGACACTTAATGGATCCGAAGATGTTTGTATTTATTTAAATTGTTTTAATTTAAATAATGAAATTAATCTTGATTTAAAAATAATAATAATTGGGAAATTAATTATGGATTTGAAATGAATTTATCACAGAGATAATTGTTATTATTTTTTTTATATTTTAGCATGAAAATGATCATTGACAGTTTTAAATTTCAAATTCGTCAAAGGTGGAATATCAATGCGACCATTAGGCACAATTATGTCTCTTTTTTGGACAAATGAGTAAATTTTGAACAATAGCAGTTCTGGAAATGTAGCCTGTGTACTCTCCGAAAGGTGAATGATTTCGTCCTACAAGGTTATTTTGGTTACGATTTCTCTTCATGTCCTGAAAAGAATAAATAACTGTTATTGATCTAAGCTAACTGGATTATTTTTTGGATAAGCAACGGCAGCTAATATCTTGCTGCTGGACTTAAGGAGCACAATTTATAGGATTGGGTGTTACAAGGTATTCCCTAAAGGAATACACACCTTAAAACATCACTGCCAACATGAACACTTCAACCTCAAGAAATAATAAGAGATTTAGTGATGTTTTGTAGACTAACTTTGATGAATGTTTCTTGTAAACTATGTTAGTAGACCTGTATTTCTTTGCTGCTCACCCCAGCATCTCTCTCTAGGTGTTTTGACTGGTACAAATTGAGAAGTACCTGAAACAAATTATTTATTTGGGTGGAGTTTCACAGTGTGACATTTATATAAGAGACTATTTGAAGTTTGAAATATAAACCATAGAACTAACTAGAAACTTAACAAAAATAAAAAATAGTAATTATCCACTGTTTTGATACTTGTGAGAAGATTTCACAAAAAATGTGACGAAATACCATTTGACAAAACTTTCTTGTAGAATCAATAAAAACTATAATATTTCTCTCAAAAGTAGCAGAACCAACAAAAAAGTAAACCAATTTTGGATTTTCTAAGAAAAATTGCATTCCCTGTGGCGTTCTTCATTATTTAGAAAAGAGGCAACTTTTTGTCACTTCATAAGTTAAATAATTTTTCTTTAAATGACTGCGAGTATGACTATTAAGAGATGCCTGTTACTCCAAACATATGTAGTTAAGATAGAATCTTTGCTTCAGGATAACTCTTGGGTATACTACCAATGGGTGTCCTAAGTAAAATGTTGGATGGAGCACAGGTTGAGAGGGCATACTAATTTTATTATTGTATATACTACTATTTGCCAGATAAAACAGCATTCCCAGAGTAAAAAGTCTTTGTAGCTGAGCAGTTAAAAATCTCATTTCAAAGAGACAAGTTTGATTTATTGCTTATGGTGTGAATACTAAAATATTAAGTTGGACCAAACTGTTTCAGATCAATTAAAGTCCTTACATCTATGTTTTATGCCTGTGTACTATTTAATAATAAATAAGTTCTAAATCTCATTTAATACATAAGTTTTGAATCCCCTTTAATTATCATGTCTCATCCAATGACTGTAAATGTGTCTTTGTACCTTAAAATTGTAGGTTAAAAAACTCTACTGTACAGTGTTCATTAACACTGTCAATTATCTGTTTTGTATATAATATAAATATATTATTAGCTATCAGCAGCTAATAAATCAGGTTTTGATGGTAGAATAAAAATGAATAGAAAGTGTAACTTCATGTTGGCATCAGAAGAATTCCATGTAATATCTTTGTGGATCACCTTTTTAAAGGGTGTAGGTGTTTAATTCTTTATCTTCATCTTATAAAGTAAAAAATGAAGTAGCTGTCATCATGTAACTTCAGGACTTTTAAATTAAATTTACAATAGATTAATAAAGATTGTACTACTACAACTTCCCATGTATTTCTTAAATTGCAATACTAAAATTTCATTTATTAGGAAATTAGCCTTAGTATATAACATCAAATGGATAAAGGAGCAGTTCTCATTGCAGGAATTCTTCAGCTTTGTGAATATCTTGAGTATTATTATGTTAACCTGAATAGCATAAGCTTCAGGTGGCCCTTACATAATTCCAGGGTAAATGTTAACAAAATTTGACTTTTGAATGAACATTAATCATTTACAGCCCTGAAGAATAAATACAAGTTTGTTGGAGAACCTTTCTTCATCTCTTGGGTTTCAATGGACAATTGACACAGAAGTGAAGAAGAAATCTGGTCATGCTGTCCTTATTGCCTTTTATAAGGTATTTGAAAAACAGGACTCATTAGATCAGGTTCAGATTTATATTTGTTGTTCCCACTATCTTAGGTACTGTACCCAAGGTGTTGTTATTGCTCTTGGTGCTCTGGGAAAAATGTTTTACATTTCATTTCAAATGTACAAGCTCCACTTATTAGATTAGTTATAGCTAATACGAAAATTGTAATATTATCAGGAAAATCTACCCTTTTTTCTTGATTGAAATTTTAGTTTTAAATTATTCAAAGAGTTGGGGTGTTCCAAGTACTCAAAAAGTATGTGACAAACTGACTTTTTAAGAGTTTAGATGCAGCATATTAGGAATGCAAGGAAAAAGTTGCCTAAAGGTAAAATAAAAAGTAGGGCGTTTCTCTTTATTGTGATAATAAGAAAAAGGAGGCAATTTTCTAAACTTGTTCAAAGGGACGTTGTAGATAAGCACACATTGTGCTTATATGTTTAGATCTTAAGGTGACAATTACCTGACAATGTAAAGGTGATATTATAAGAAACAATTGTATGAACAATGTGCACAGAATAGTAAAAGAATAAGCAATCAAGGGTAATTTTTCAGTGTTCATATTGTTATCTAGCTTACTGAATATTGTGAACACCTACACTATTCACACTGTACTATTTTCATAGATACTGAATACTATTTTGTCAAAATGATTTGTATCAATACAAAACCAATAGTTTGTACACTTTTCTTCTTACAGAAGGAAGTAATCAATATTATTTGAGAAACTTGACTGAAGAACTAAAATACACACAGAGAGTTATGCCCTTCTCTACAGAACTATTTCTTCTGATGGACTGAATAGACACAGTCATTTTGTCACTGATATCCTCAGGGCATGGTCTGGTCAGATTGACAGGTTGTTTTTGCATTTGATATGTGAAGGACAACAATCTTACAGGTGGCAAGATTATGTGTGGACAACTTAAAGATTATTTTAAAGACATGAGTAAAAGATATTGGTGTAGATTTATGTTCTATTGTTCCTTGAAGTTTTGTCATTTTGGCAATTTTCTTTGGCATTTGAGAAAGAAATAGACTATGATAACAAAGGTGGGCTTTCAGGTGTTGGCATGGACACTGGTTGTTATGACCAGTTGTCAGTCAATGAAAGGACCATATAAATAAGTTATTTTAAGGGGCATAATGCGATAACAATGGGTATTTGTTGAAATATGTTGCTATGGTGACTGGTTGTTCTGATCATAAATGTGGCCATAGTTGCTTGGAAAATCCCCAAATTTATCAAACATGAGAAACATTAAGTGAAAATAACTTTGATATTATTGAGCACAACAAGGTAAAATTTGATTCATTTGTAATGTATTTATGAACAGTAGTTGGTGAAACAGTGCCAAGTACTTGGAAATATCCAAGGGATACTTAACAAGTCCCTGTGTTGTACCAACTCGGTGCAAAGTGGGCAAAAATTGACAAGGGCAATGGCCAAGCTTGATCTTCAGGAAACATAAAACAATAGGGTTGGTTTACAGGAGAGCTACAGACTCTTTACTCATGGGTCATTTAAGATGAATTTAAACCTCAGCCCTTGAGATATTTTGAATCCTAACTCTTTGTGCTTAGCAGGTCATTGGCAGGTTATGTGTAGGGCAGTTAGAAAGAGATACTCATAAAAAAGTAGGGATTTTATAGTGGGTAAAGTGATACCTTTGTTGGAGTGACATTGGACTGAGGATTCATTTGGTTATTATGGGGTCAGTAATAGAGGTGTCAAGGTTAACCGAGCTGGACCGGTTAACCGCTCTGTTGCCTGGACCGGTCCCAATCGATGATGGACTGTGGGCCAGTTCTAATCTTGGCCACTTGTTTTACACACTTCTGATTACCAAACGAGTTGGCAATTATTTATGATAATTGCTTATTGTTTCTTGAATGTGAGTGTCACAAGTCACAACACAGTTTCTAGCATGATGTGGTAAATTGGTAACATTGTATTTTATGACGTCACTATGTTCCACCATCTTAGATGAACTGGAAGTTTGCTTTTTAGGCTGAAGACCACGTAGTCTTTGTGAACTTCATTTGAAAGACAATTATATTTAATTTTCAGCAGAGTACCAAATTTCTATGTTATTTAGACCCTGAGAATACATTACCTTGGTCTAAACAATGTGAAATTTATTTACTGTACATTGCATAATTAGTGTGCATGCATGAAGGAGTTATTTCATACATGCTTGTTATTTAAGCATTTTCACTGCAAACTCCCAGGCAGCCTCTGTTAAAGATTATAATAGAAATACACTAAATTACACATTACATTTATGATTTATGGGTTTTTGTTAAACAGGGGTACCTAATACATCATATTACTTATGAATAGACTTTTATCCTCGACTTTTCATCCTAATGCTTTGTTTACACATTGGGGGGTTTCAAGGTGGGGCTCCATCTGGGTCACTGAGTCACATGTGGCAGGGAAGTGATTAATGTGGGAATTGCCCCCAAAGGGGACTTTGGAACTAGTTAAAGTTATAAACACAGTATGGGTTGTAGTTTTAATGTTGAAAGTGTGACAAATTTAAGTCTATAATCTTCCTATGTGCTGCACACAAGAAGTCCAGTAAGTTGACTGAAAAGGGGGATGCACACTGATTAAAGCAATATACAGCATTTGGTCTTTTATTTCATGCCAATTTTCTTTGCCAAAAGGGTATATTTGATATATAAGATAACCAGCTTTCTTAGTTATCCAGTCAAATTCAAATAAAAAATGTGCCAATGGGATATTTCCATCTGTTTGAATTAAGTGCAAAAAACTAATGTATCCATTTGCAGGCCAGACGCACTGTACCCTTTTTATTTCATGAAAGGACTCCTGAAATTTGCCTCAGAATTCTAATTTCTTAGTTACATAATTTACACACTTAATTACAAGTGTCAAACTACAGTTTATGCAGCAATTTCTAAATATTTTGGCACCTCAAACAAGGACCGGTTAACCGGTCAATCACCTACGGTTAACCGGTCTCAAGAACAGCACGGTTTGACACCCCTAGCTCAGTAACTGTAGACGAATCAGTATATAAGGATGTTGTGACAAACCTGTCCCTGAGTTTACACAGAAAACTAGGGGACTAACCAGATGAGCTACCACGGTGTAGCGTCTCGATTTAACCAAGACAATCACTAGAGTGAAGAACAGTGTGTGTGTACAGCCGGTCAGAGTGTATGACCTGCTGGGTGGGACTGCACTTGGCCCAAACCAGGGTGGATTAGGGTTTGGGGAGCTAAGACAGACTCCCATGGTTGAAATAGAGTACAGGAAGGGTACCCAGGAATCATAAGAAGCTGAGGGCTTCTGTCGCAAGAGCAAAACGGTGCTACCTCAACATTCTGATAAACAGCATCATGAATTGGAATATTCTATAATCAAATTTACATTGGACAATTGTACAACCTCTAAATTAAAGCTCATGTAACTAAACAGAAAGCAATAAAAACACAACGAGAATTTACCATCACTGCAAGAGTTGATTTCTTGGGCATCTTGACTTAATCCACAGCAGCCCGACCCTGGTTGTCCAGGTGACCCCAACATAATCCCACAGGGGATGCGTCATTGTGAAAGTACGTATGTTCACGTCAAAAAAACCCGACATTTAAAAAACATGCTAGGTCTCATTTTAATCCATTCGAGGTTTTTACTAATTGAATTTTTTGCCTAATTCACCTAATTTGCCTCATTAACTTTATTGTTGTTTATAAGATTTTTAACTTAAAATAATTTACATCTGGGTCGATTTCTTTTGTTAAAAAGTGTGTACACTAAATGTAGTAAGTATCAAATTATACTAAAGATAATAACCTTACAAATCTTAGTTTTACTACGTTTTCCATAAATACTAAAACTTGTTTTAAACCAGACACATTCAATTAGATGAATCAGGCATAACTAATTTAGATAATACCTCGATTGTTTTGCTTCACAGCAGAAAACTTGTTGGCTGGTTGAAAGTTTACATTGGAATCGACCTCAAATAATATTAATTTTATTATACGACAATAGAATTTCATGCTATGTTTTTCACTCTCTGCACTCTCTGCACTGCAAAACAACACTAAATGACATGTTTTAAATCTAATAAAATAAACTGTGCGCTATCAACATTTTAAAAACCTTGGTACAAATGGAAAATACAACATACTAATCTAAGTTTACATGCTTACCAAAGTTTAAAATCAAAATACATGCGGAACAGTTCGTATCTTACTGAAAAGAACCATTCTTCTGAAAAAAAATGAAAAGCCATGAAAAAACCTTTCATCCTCTGCTGCATTTAACACTCAAAGTAATTGGTGTCCACTTGTAGATATTGCTAACAGAAGACCGGACCTCTGTTTCCGCACTCAGTTTAAAACTGATTGCTGCCGCCACTGCACTACCCCCTGGCTTAACCATGACTACAGCTCATTTCAGAAAACAATGACCTCATATTTTCCCGTTATCTTTTCACAGCATTACAATATTCTATTCAAACCATTTCTAAAGTAAAAACTAAAAATATTGTCTTCTATATTTGATAATGAATATATTTAAGACTGAAGTTTAATACAACTTTTCTTTAAAACAAAGTTGTAAGTGACCATTTTACATTGTGTCTGTTTTGCTGTTCAGTTGGTAGGTGCCTCTACCCATAAACCTTTAAGAGATCAGTCAGCCATAACCTGTTCATTTTAGGATTCAATTCTTTTTTGGGCATGGCCTAGTTTAAAAGTTTTATTTTTCAATTAACAATCTAAATTAAATTGTAAGATTTTAATGCTGACACAAGTAAAGCAGAGCTCAGTCTGTTAAGATGGCCAGAAAGAAATGTAGCAAAGATCTTTCAGTAGAAATGTTCAAATCAATAGAAAACCTAATACAATACTACAGGTTAAGACAAAAGCAAAAGAGTTATGTGACAAATATTAACAGAAAAGTTGCATCACTATTAAAGGTGTCACAAGG
The DNA here is from genome assembly GCA_038406195.1 of Haplosyllis anthogorgicola. NCBI lineage: Eukaryota > Metazoa > Annelida > Polychaeta > Phyllodocida > Syllidae > Haplosyllis > Haplosyllis anthogorgicola. Next base: position 10,516 of record JBCAUI010543271.1, read on the forward strand.
TACAGTAAAAAAAGTTCAAAAGGCAATGGATAAAGGTGTAAAACAGCCAACTAATATTAGACAAAACAGTGGAAGAAAAGTAAAAATGGACATGTTTGATAAGGCAGTTTTGAGGCACATTATACCTAGGTTATACAGAGAAAATACTTTTCCAACAATCAGGAAAATTACACAGCAATGGAATTCTGATAACCCTGGAAAGA
>JBCAUI010543282.1:0-10718 GCA_038406195.1 Haplosyllis anthogorgicola
AAATAGGAAACTCAATTCTCAATACTCTAGACTCAATCTGAATACTCAATAAATTGGCTATGACGTTTGGGATCCCTCCACAAATTGGGCAAGTGCGCTGGATGTTCACAGGCGTTTCAACTCTCGTACTTGGAATCAAATAAGCATGTTTTATGTCCTTGGTCAGAACGACACCATGTTTATTCTTCGCATGACCACGCATTGTGTCATATTCCTTGTACATCCAGCCACAATCTTTGCATTTGTACCTCAATGTGGCATGATTTCTTGTGTGATTTGTGTCGCACGCTTGGTCGGGAGAATCCTAGTACAAATTGAACACGTATTTCTTCTTTTAAACTTTGCACCTTCAATGCCTCTGGTCGGAGCCAAGCCTGGTGTTTCACTCTTACTAATGGAGTATCCACCTTCCATATTTTTGGCTACAACCAAGCCATGTTGCCTTATGTGACTCCGTAGGCACCAATAATCATCAAACATCCAGCCACAGCTGACTTCTGGGCATCTGTATTCCAATTGATCATGGTTATTCACATGATCTTCATACAATCTACGCTTAAGCTTACGACTGCAAATCGGGCAAGTGTTTTTTGTTTTCCACTTCTGCCCCTGGAATCAAGTATGCCCTTTCCGTATCCTTGGTGAGGGAGAGGCCATGTTTGTTGCGCATGTGTCCTCGAATCGGTAGATATTTTTCAAATATCCAACCACACTCCGTGCATTTGTATCTCATTTTATCATGATTATTCATGTGATTCTCATACAATATCTTAGTTTTTATTATACGAGTACAAATGGAATTTTTCATCCCTCCAGTGATGTTTGAACTTTTAACATTACGTGTAACTTTGGCACCATGATCTTCTTCATCATCAGTATCGTCATCATTATCTTCACTGTCGTCATCGTCCCCCTCGTCATCATTGACGTCATAATCGACATCATCATTGTCGTCGTCGTCGTTTGCCCCACTGTCATCACCATCATCTCCGTTTTTCCAAAGCAAGTCAGTATTTTCGTAGTTCACTTCTTCGGGAAATTCAATCTTGATGGTTCTTTCATTGACACTGTCACAAAAATAATCTTGAATGATTTCACAAACCACATGCCCCTCTCCATCATTATTACTGGCAACACCAGCTGCATCTATGCCTGAATTCATTTCTTCTTTCACCACCATCGTGACCAAGAAGCCGGCATGCTCTCTTCCTTCACGGAATGGGCATCTTGTTCAGTGTTTTCAGAACGGGGTATACCATGTTGTCTCAAGCAATGGTCCTGAAATGTATGAAATTCTTCATACATCCATTTACAACCTTCATTCGGGCACGTGTACTTCAATTTGTCATTGTTTTTGACATGATTGTCATCAATTCCCTGGCGTCCACAAATTGGGCAACTTTTCAACAGATCTCTGGCACTTGTACCATGTCTTCTCCAGCAGTGGGAATTAAAGTTGTTGAGTTTTTCATACATCCATCCACAATCTTTTTCAGGACATTTATAAATCATTTTGTCATGATTTTTGACATGGTCATCATCAATTTTGTTGCGGCCACAAATCGGACAGTCTGTAGTGTTCCTCTTGCGCTTTGGAGTATGTATGCTTACACCATGCTGTCTCAGGCAGTGGCAACGGAAGTTGTGAAGTTTTTCATACATCCAACCACAACCTTTTTCAGGGCATTTATAGATAATTTTGTTATGGTTTTTAACGTGATCCTCATCAACTCTGTTTCGGCCACAAATTGGACATTCTGTAGACTTCTTCATGTCCTTTGTAGTTGGCATGCTTATACCATGCTGTCTCAGGCAGTGGCAGTAAAACTTACGAAATTTTTCATACATCCAACCACAGCCTTGTTCAGGGCATTTATATACCATTTTGTCATGGTTTTTAACATGGTCTTCATCAACTCTGTTGTGCCCACAAATTTCGCAACTATTAGACGGATCACTGATGTGCACACTTATACCATGTTTTTTTAAACAGTGAGAGCGAAAGTTGTTAAGTTTTGTATACATCCAACCACAGTCTTCTTCGGGACATTTGTACTTCATTTTGTCATGGTTTTCAATGTGGTCTTCATCTACCTGGTTGCGCCCACAAATTGGACACCTTTTCGAAAAATCTTTAACAAATACACTTATACTATGTTTTCGCAAACAGTGGCAACGCAAGTTGTTGTGTTTTTGCAAACATCCAACCACATCCTTTTTTGGGGCATTTAAATATCATTTTGTCATGGTTTTTCACATGGTCCTCATCAACTTTGCGTCTGCCACAAATTGGGCATTCGTTAATCTTGCCTTTTAATCTAAAAGCACGCTTACCATGGTGTGTTTTTGCTGACTTGCTGGCTATTTTTGAGTCCTCACCATTATTACTATTACAATCTACATCGCAAGTTGCATCACCACTGCCACATTCTTCCTTGGCACTGTGTGCATTTTCCTCCTGAACATAATCATTACTGCTTTCCTCTTTTACAGCACACGTTTCCGTTTGCTTCGGTATCAAGTAATCATCTCTGTTATAAATGGTTATACGTAAACCATGTTTTTGAACGCAATGTTTATGGAAAAGTGAATATTCCGGATAAAGTTTTTCACAATTTGCCTCTGGACATTTGTACTTCATTTGAGCATACGTCTTCCATTCATCATCAAGTACCTTTTTAATTATCTTTCGAGTACTTCTGCGCTGATTTGTCGTCACAGCAGTGGCATGCAATTCACCTGGACTTGCACTGTGATCAGCAACTTGATCTTTTTCCGCACTTTTGTGTGTCTCATTTTTGTGTGTCTTATGAAGATCTGGGCTTAAACGTCCCCCTGTACATAACACTTCCTTGTTTATGTGTTCCTTTTTGATGGGAATTTTAAGCGGCTGTGACGTGGTGATAGTAGGCACGTCACCATGCCATAATCGTTTGTGTTCATGTACACGATACAAAGTATCAAACATCCAACCACATTTATCACAGTTATGCACCATGGCATTATGGCCCAAGATGTGCCCCACGCATGTTGCCTTCTTTGTAATCTTCGTCCACACAAGGCACATATGTATGAATTCCTGTAACCATAGCCCTTGCTGTTGCCCTTGCATTTGTCGTGTTTGCTGATTGTGTACCAAGTAACTCAACTTGTCCTTAAGGTGTCGCTTGCAGGTTTTGCACTCATACACAGGAACGTTGAAGATGTGCTTAGACACATGTTCTTTCAATAGAAGACGTGAATTGCAATGTTTTCTGCAAACCAGACAACTCAACCTTCTCCCCATTGCATGTTCGTCATCTCCTTCACTGCTGGTCATGGTGTAGTTGTTTGAGAAATTCTCTTGGAACAGAAAGTGTAACTTGGAGAATCGCTGTTGCTTTGTTAGATCGCCATTGTTGAAATATCACTGTGAAAATAACCATTCACTGCCATGTTCAGCAATCCCACCAGACGATGCACGATCACCGTTTCGGTATAATTTCCTGGGTTCTTTGTCGACATTTCATCCTTTACCCTGAGAAATGCAAAAAAGTAATATATGAGGAATTCCTAGGCAATTCTCTGTGACCCATGATCCCCGTCGAGTGAATCTAAATTATGTAAATGCTTGCACGTAGAATATTCATACATTCTCTCAGGATTGCCTGAACATTGAACTTCTGAATTAATTACAGTGGAACCTGCTTTAAGGGGCCAGCCTTACTCATGATGTAAATTGGCCGTAAATGAGAGGTGGCCTTACAAACTGGTGACTAATGATTTATCGGTAAGAATAAGCAAGAAAAAACCCTAAATATTAGCAGTAATTGCCAGGTGGCTGCACAAAGCAGTCGCTTATTAAAACTGATTCTAACAGTAGCTTCCACAGGCCTCGATGGCGAAATAATAATAAAAAGCTTGACCGTTCACTGAACAGAAATAAATAGGTCTGTTCCATATTTTTGTGTTGTTCACTGTTTTTTTTATGTCAGAAACCTTAACCCTTCCACCGCCTAATTTGACAATAGTCAAAAAACACAACCCTTCCAAAAATATCCTCCACTATTGCAATAACCACTTGAAAACTTCCACCAAAAGCACAATTCCCTTACTGCCTACCTTTACATTTGTCATGTGTTCTATTTGGGGTTAAAACCTTGTAAATGTCCATACCTTGCGTGCCTAACCAGACAATTGTCATGTAAACAATATATCCAACTATATTTACCTCACACAGTATACCATTCAAGAATTTCCTCATCAGAATATGTTCTCATTCTTTCTTCTTTTTTTCTATGTCCGATTACTAGACTAAAAAGTTCTGAGTAAATAGTCAAAAATAAATATCCTTAACAACTTGTCATTATAAATAGTATCAAACTTCCAGAATAAAATATTATGAACAATTCAACATTACATAATTTCTAAACATTAATTACTCCTATTTTTTGTTTATTTTTGCCTTTAAATTTTTCCCACAAGTGTACAATTATTGCATCAATTCTTATAACTTGACAGCATTGTAAAATTGTGCGTAGTATCATGTACCACAACATGTTGATAAAAAGTTTAAATCAACTGATTCATATGCCAAAATTCTTGAATTATAAACTGTATTTAAAACAAGTTACAACTTGATACAGACATTAGGCAATAACCCGCTGCATCACATGTCTGGTTCTCCTGTTCAGAATCTTCATTTTCTTGATTAATCATCAGAATATAGAAGTAACAAGACAGTAAAATTCACATCTCTCACTCCATTCTTACACGTGTATCCAGGTCCTCCCCCCATTTTGTCCCATACCCAAGATATATTTTATCAAATGCAATCAATATGCATTTTATGAAACAATGTAGCATTTACCACCCTCAATTTTTTCCTTAGTGTCTTTTACTTTTTTGTTACCTTACTTGCTTGGTGTAACTGATACTCAGACACAATATGTTGGGGATTTTAGGATAATAAATTGTGTTTTACTTTTTTGCCTTGGAAAAATACCCAAAACTTTATAAGTAACATGTTCAGGATGCTACTTTTCCAGATTTGTTGAATACCATATATTGTGAACATAAAATGATAAAATATCAAATTTTTGTTCCATTGTGGGGACGGCTTTTCCTGTTTTTTTTGGTTTTATTCACTTTTTGCTTTGGATATGACCACAGGAATAATGTAGTTGGACTATGCAGCCAATACAGTCACCACTGCTTGAATTTATTAAATTTGTATGAAAGTGATGACGATCCAGACACACAAGTTTCATGAAATTCAAGTTGTATGAAATACTATTTTCTCATTTATCAAATAATTAACTTGTGAAATCTCTAATTTATCCCTGCATGCCCCTCTTGACATTTGTCACCGGTCTCAAAATACCAGAAATATTTTCAAACATACTCGTTATAAAAACCATATTGCGGCACATTTTGCAGCTGATTGTGTAATCCACACTTGTGATTCTTGGAAATGGCATCTTCCCTTTTCAGGAAAGTTACCAACCTGATAGATTTCATGGACAATTTTGGCCAAGAACTCAAGAGTTTATCAACATTTCAACATTACCTTCAGATGTATGAGAAAAAAAGAACCTGATAACTGTTTAATTTTTGTTAAAATAATGAAGAAAGGACACAAACGGTCATCATTCAAGTGTGTTCACAAACTTTTTACTTTGGACCAAATACCCAGGATTACTAAAACCTTGTGTTCCATAATACTGGAGTTATGCACTTAGACAGACATCCAAAACATGTAAGTTATTATTTATTATAATTAAAATCAATGTACATGAAATGTTATATTTCAATTAACAATTATTCAATTATCAAATTATCTAATCTGTAATGTAAGGCAGTTGTTTTGTAGTCTTCAACAGTATGATACTTTGAAACAGTAATCCATGCACAGTGGGTTTTTTTTACAAACATCACACCAATACAAATTCCATTTTCTGCAAATTTTAATCCTATCTACCCAAGGCAAACTTGTGCACACAAAACAGGGACGGGAAGGCCTTGCTCTTTTTGTGCCTTATTGCTGATGGTATATAACTTGGAAAATGCCTTTCACTAAGCCTTGTATTTTCATCCGTCCTGTTACTGACTGGGGGGGAGGGGGGGTCCAATTACAATTTTCAATCCCATCCTGTACCAAATCTCTCACAATACTTTCCCTGAAACTTTCATTTGTCATCTTCTGTGGTGAATTTATTTTGAACAAAATATAAGCATTAAGTAATTGCATATTTATCATGCCTATCAGAAGTTTGCACCACCATTTGAGGCTCCTTCTAATGAAGCAATTGTACGACATCATTTGATCCCAACATCCACCGCTCTCATCTTTTTGATATATTCTTGAATAGCCCTTGGTTTAAACATCCTTCTATTAGGCTCCCCCATTTCCTAACCTCCACCAAATCTGCCCCATGTATTGTAGAAAGGATGTAAACTGCCCTTTTACCACACCACCTCAAAGCCAAAAGGGGACCATTTCTCCTGAAAACTCCATCCCCTTTTCCCCATTTTGCTTCTGTTACAGCTATTGGCAACCCCTTTCTGTTTTTCCTTACAGTACCACAAGCATGTGTTGATCGCATGTACATTTCATGGAATAACTCTGGACTTGTATAGTAGTTATTCATGTACACATTGTACCCTTTATCAAGTAAATTACACCTATCCAATAAACCCATAACTACCTTAGTAGTTTTCATGCCAAGAGGATGAATAACCCAAGCAGATTTTGAGCAATAAAATCTATTTTTTTCCCACAATAAATGTCAAAAGCACAGATGTACCCAGAATCTGACTCAGACACTTGAAATAGTTTTATGTTGAATTTATTTGGTTTGCAGGGATTGTATACTTTGAAGGATAATCTTCCTTTGCAAGGACACCCACCCTCATCAAAGGCCAAATTCTGTTCAGGCTTATAAATTGTTCTGAATTTCTCTGTGCACAAATCTACAAAAGACCTAAGTTTATACAAATGATTGAACCCAGGAGCATCCTTCCTTGGTTCCTGTGAATTGTCATTTATGTGCAAATTTGCTAATATCAGCATAAAGGAATTTTTTGACATATATTTGCCAAAAAGTGGGCTTTCACTTATTTTGTTTCTTGTCCAGTACTGTGACATGTTACTCTTCCTTGTCAGACCCATTGCAATGATATGTGCCAGAAAAATCTTTCGGTCTCCTTCGTTGATGTCTTTCCATTTCCCAATTCTGCTATTCCTACTCACATGTAATCCTGAAAATACAAAATATAAGAAATCTATTCTGGCCCTATACTAAATTAATTTTTATGTCTGTGAAACAAAAAAAAACAAATTTGTTTTCTAAATTAGATGCTTATTGTTGTATCTTAATGTGTCTAAACAAGTGAAATTATCATGTTCACAGTACATTTGCTTTTCCTCTTTATCTGGGCAAAAGAAAAACAGAATAACTGTCTGCTAATTTAGACCCTTATTTTTAATTATTCAGCAATCCAAGCAACTGAGGTTACCATGATCATAGGATTGTGTCTTTTTTTGTGTACCTAAGCACAAAATACCAAGGCCACTTGTGAAAAAAAAGGCGAATTGGTCATGAAAAAATTTTCCCAAGTAGGTCATGTTATCTTTAAGTGCATTGGCCCAAGTACATCACGTGATTTAGCTGTGCAATATTTTGTCGGTCATTTTTGATAGGAAGGTTGATGTGTTCGCACATCTCCATCTGACAATTTCTTCAATGGCTGAAAATATTTCAGGTCAATCTTTGGGAATTGATAACGATGGAACTCATTTGTTTCAACAGCAACCTGTACCGTTTACTTCTACGTATACAGATCCAGAAAAGGAGGTACAAGATGTGGGTTATGAAATGTACCCCCACGAAAACGGTAGATCCTTCTCTTTCATACCGAAGGCAGTTTCACATAACGAAAAATTTAGGACTGGTTTTGAAGAGTATCCTTTCAACAAAGTGATAAGTCTTTATTTCAGTCCCTAGTATGATACAATGTAAAAGTGAATTCATAACTGGATCCCTAAAATATCTATTGTCTGCAGGAAAAGACTTCATTTATCATGATCATTTCCATCTTATGGTGGTCTACCAGGAGAGATAAGTTCTGTAATTGAATATTTGCTATCAAAACAATCCCTTCTTTTATCTTCGGTACAGTATTATTTATCATAAAACAATTTTTTGGCTAATTAAAATAACACAAGGAGCAGGCCCATATCAAAGGTCCATTGCGAAATTTACTGCATAAGATGTATTTTCACATGGGAACAAAGTTGCTGATGGGGAATTCCAAACACCTGCAGTCTCTCCCTATCATGATGCAACTTGTAATTGGTCATCTAATCACGTGACCAGTAAACTTTGCAAACCCCCTTGATTGTTTGTACTGAGTTCACAAAAATTCACCAAGCCGGCGTGAACATCTTCAGAAACTCATGTCATGAAGTTCTTATCTAACAATTGTCAAACAAATTTGTTATTCTTGGAACTAAAGGTTTTTGGGGGGGGGGTTTTTTGTTAAATGTTTCTAATACTTGGATATTGTCATAAATGGACTGGCTTTCATGGTTTTACTGTTTTATGAAATTTGCTTTATTCATTACACTAGCTTGTAACTTAAAATACTTTTCAAACTGTTTCTTTCAGGTCAAAGCCTGGTGGACAGAGATGTTCGTGATTTTTTTCGTCATTACCAATGAAGTCACATTTGATGTAAGGAAAGATGGAATGTGGGTTCTATCTCTCCAAAATGTCTGACCACATCATGCATAGGAAGTGTATGATACATTTTCCTGAAAATGAGTTTGTCATAAGAATAACTCATGAAAAACACAAGGAGCTTCTTGCAAAAATTAAAGCTTTGGCTAAAGATGCTGTTGGTTATTCTGAACTGGTGAGACAATTACTAGAGTCTTATATTATCATAGCTCCAGAGGACTGCTTGTTCTACTACATTCAGCAGCTACAAAAAGCTTATGCCTGCAATTTGCCAGACCACAAAATGCCAAGATATGAGTACACAAGCAGTGGTCTTGCTGAGAGATTTTTGTCTCAAATTTTGGTGTGGCTGTGCAATACTGTTGATTACTTTGATTCAGGTTCAGTTCTACAGGGAAAAGAAAATGTGGGAGTCCATCAATACATCTTTAGATGGAAGGCTTACATACCAAAAGGTAATGTCCATAAGCTACTGTTGAAGAGCATGAGAGAAACTTGGGAAAAAATGTGTGATGATGATGACCTCAAAAACTTCTTTGCATACAATGCTAACCTGATTGCTAATGCAATAATTAAAGTCTTCGGCACTTTTAACAAAAGGCAAGAACTATGATGTTGGAACTGGATTGGGATCTGCTGTGTGCAATTTGGCAGTGTGTCTGTATGAGCTTGCAACTAAAGACAAAGATCCTATGATCTTGCTCCCTGCGGCAGTGCACAAGGACAAGCAGACAATGCTGACAATAGAACCATGCCCTGGTTCAAGGTTGCAAATGATTGTCCTTTCAATTACGGTCTTGATGCTTTGATGAAATGGCCTCAAATTCACACAAACATTTGCAAATTTCTGCATGTCATACTAGAAGTAGTGGATGTGATGGTTCCATGCCTAATGAAATGTGACCTTGCTCAAATAGAGGAAAATTTCAAACACCTGAAAGCAGCTGGGTTTCTTGCCGAAGCTGAGGCCATCAAAACAAAACAGGGGCAAAGCCATTCGAGGGAAGTGCAGCCAAGCACCTTGTGGCAGTACGGGGAACAAATGTATGCAATATTTCTGGAGTATGTGAGACATGAACAACTAAATATTCAGCCCATGTCAATATTCTTGGGAAAAATACTGCAGATATTAGATAAAATTTATGACATCAAAAAATGAGAAGCTGGTGACGACATTGAAACTTTGAAGAAGAAATTGAGCGTTTTCAATGATGATATACTCGGTTGGAAGTTGAAAATTTTAGTAAAAAGGGGGTAATGACAAGTGAAGAAGAAATGGGAAAACCTGGCATGTTGTTGGGAAGAAGGAATAAAGAAGAAAGGGATAGAGAGAAGAAAGTACTTGAACAGAAGAAAAGGGATATTGAGAAGGTGTTGAAAGAGAAAGAAGCTGAAGAAGAGAGAGAAAAGGGCTATAGAAAGAGAAAGAGAATGAAGGTAAGAAGGGAAAAACTGATAAGAGGATTGGGAAACAAAAGGTAAATGCCAAGAAAAGGTAGAAGGCTAGACATGGCAGTGATGTCAGTGATGATGAAATGGACTAAGTTGCGGGTTGTCGAGTCAAGATGTTTTGCAGTTAATGATGGCATGGCATAAACTGAAAATTGATGAGGATTGGGATGTGGACACAAGTGTAAGTTTCCATTATACAGCCAAAACAGTTCATCTTGTTACAGAGGCTGTACCTGACAGACAAAACAGGGACACAATGAAATTTATTTTGGGTGCAGGCCACACAGAATTTAACTGAAGAAATGACATGTGTTGGAGCTAATTTTCTACTTTACAGTCTGCAAAATTTTGTGTGAATGTTACCTAACGAACGTTCATCATATAATTAACAAATAGACGTCTATCAGCTAATGATCATAAACTTAACTGATTACTTAAATAAACGAAATTAAACACCTATAGATAAACGTAACTGTAATCCAAGAAACCAGTGCATTACCCATGGTGAATAGAGAACGATAATACTAGTAATTTTAATTATTACTT
>JBCAUI010543293.1:0-10717 GCA_038406195.1 Haplosyllis anthogorgicola
CAGTTAGAAGTTTGTTCAACTCAACAAACTCCACCACATTCATATTCTGTGGAATTCATTCTCAATTCAATTTGTATCCACCATCTCACCATGTTTATTTAAGATTCAAACTTCTTCCCATCATTAAGGTAGATATCAAAACACATTACAGTGTTATCTCATCAAAACTGATAGAAAATAAAGTACCACAACAAACCTACCAAGGATTGAAATGTCTATCAATTCATGAGATCATTGTAGGACATACAATAATTGAAACATACAGACTTGAAGTCAAAAAATACCAAGGCATTTCCCTCAAACTGGAGTTGGACCATAGAATGACTCTCTTTCTCATTGTTGGTCCAGATTACTTGTCAAACATACAAAGGTACACAGGAGAACATAAACTCATTCATATTAGATCATTTCAATGTTTGTTACAAACACTTTGTAGGATGATGAAAACTGGGAAACTGTTGTTGTACAAGGTAAAATTCCAAGGTTACTCTTTGACAAATATTAAACTAAAACTAAATAGAGATAACAGCAATTTTCTGATCACATTTCCTGGAAACAGATGCATGGTCTTTGATGAAATCTGTGTTCTGCACTTAAATTCACTACAGGATTATTATATCAATGTGACAATTTTGTCATTCTATCAAAATGGATTACCTAATCACCAGTGTTATTATGGTGGCATATCAATTTATGATTCAAAAGCAGATATCTTTGAAGAAACACTGATCCTTTGCAACAAATATAATTATTCATATTATGCTACTGTATTTGAACAGCAAAGTGTATATTCAAATAATTCAACAATGTTAATTGTTATATACCAATACCAAAAATATGGTTCCTTGAAGGCAAAATTTACAACATCAAAGTCCTCATGTAAGGGCATTAAAATTAATGCATGTATAGATGGAGAAATACCAGAGTCTGATAATGAAACATCCAGATATACACTGCAAAGTAACAACTATTTTAGGTCAAATATAGCAGTATTCAATGATTACTCAAACATTTATCAATACAAGGAACTTTTAGTAAGTATGAAAAGCAAACATTGCATTGTCATACAAGTGTATTCAAACCAGTATTTAGTAGATAACTACCAACCTAGTAGGACATTTCTTTCTGGACAAACATGTGATCTATTTCTGCAGTACACAGATTATCATTGGAAACAATTGAATATAAAGAAATTTCAGTTGTCAGGGTTTCTAGATGTTACTAGCTCAATACATGTCTTTGGGGAATTTGTTAATCATGAAAGTGTAAACTATAATGAACTTTTTAACTTGATGAACTTCTCAGGAAAGTATAATATAACTGTTTTCGAAACATCTACAGATAGATATTTTAAGCTTGACATGTATCAGTGGTCAGATAGTTGGACCAATTTTGTAATCCATCAGACAAACAAAATACCTAGAAAAAGGACAATGTATACTCAAATATTACAAATCCATCATGTAACTGAGTATCTAACATACATTATGAAAGGAAGTGAATTCATTTTGATTACAAACATTTTGGCAAATAGAACATTTTTTGTTCAAATAAAAGCAGAGACTATAGGGAATTATGATTTTGCCAAACCTCACTTTTTAAACTGGGACTCACTTTATAAAGTTATTGGTAATGCTACCTCAACTGTAATTATTGCACTTCCTGGAATATTGAGATTTCTGGGAATGATTTCAAATATATCAGTGACAGCAATGGTGAAGTACAGGTGGATTCAAACAACTAAGTTGACTTCTGATTCAGCATTTCATACACAAAAGCATACATTTATCAACATAAATACTACTGGATAACATATAGTAAAGAATGTAAATAAAGGAAGCTATCATTTCATTAAATTCTATAAAAAACATTGCCGCTTCTCTAATGAAACACATTTTATAAGTCCACAAATTTGTAAATTTGATTTGTTTTCATGGAAAGAAGCTTCCAAGATTTGCAGACAAATAAATGGACATTTACCTCAGTTCTTCAGTAGAGAGGAACAAGAAGAACTCTTGTATATGTTAAAAACATCTACTGATCTGTATTTAATTGAAGCAATCTTCATAGACATAACAACATCAACACAATATATGAGGTTAGATTCATTATTTCTGATTTTAGAGATACTTATGATGTGATGTTTGACAGAAAATACTTGACCCTTCCTCTACTCCACTCCTGTCATCAAAATTTAAACAGATTAAATATGGTGCAAGCCCATATCAGAAACTGGAAGCTAGTTGATCAATATTCAATTTAGTTAAATATTACAGTTTCTGAGAAAAGTTTTGCTTAATTCTGGTCTAAATGGTGTACAGATACAAAATACCTGCTCTACAAGGTAAATTATAAATTGTCCTCATCACCCCTAGACAAGTTAAAGATCAGCAGACAGAAAGCCAAATGAGCCATTAAGGCGACCAGAAACTCAGATTTTAACTGCAAACCAATAGTAAAGCTTAAAATATCAAAGACCTAAAATTCTCAGTTGCCCACACACCATCCACAAAAGTATCACCCTACATCACGCCTGCAAACATTAGCCAGGTCTAACTGCCTCAAACCACCCACCAAAATGATAAGTTAGACCATGCATAAGGCCAGAGGCTATAAAAGTAGTGCTGATCAATAAGAAAACCAACTACAATTAGTTCCTTAGTTATCACTGCTCTACTAATACAAGGGGAATACATATCAATAATAATAATAATACAATAAGGTGTTCTTTTTATTAGATGGTCTAAAAGACAGCCAGTAACATACCAGTGCTGGTCAAACTACAATTATGGACAGTTACATAATATATCACACAATGATGGCTTGGTACCTCACGATGGACAGGTTTTCATTACAAACTATAGAAAATTATATGATGATGAAGAAACATATAATTTGTATAGATTGGTCTGTTATTTAAACACTTTTATGAAGAATAACTTATGCATATATCCCACAGAGAGTGATGGACTAATGATGATTAGAGAAAATACAACTAATCACTTATATCCTGTTATAAGAACATCAATGCAATGCACTGTGTTACTTCTATCTAATCTAGCTTATCCACAATGGGTTTCCATTGATTGTGATCAGTTGTTACTTAACCATATAGTATGTTTTACAAATGAAACTGAAAACAATACAGAAATACTTGAAGTCTCTCCAAGTTTATCAGCATGCCCAAATTTAACTGTTATAAACCGAAACAATTGTTATTTGTTTCTTTGGCTTTCTGGTCAAGCAGCAGACACAAATCAGTTGTTACATATTTGTTACAGAAGACATATGATGCCAATAAGTGTAAAGCAAATAAAATATTTAAAGTTTATTTACAAAGCAATAAATCAAAAAACTTTCAATATTCTTGCAAATATTTCTGTTTCATCAGATCATCTTAGGATATTCTCCTATCAAGGATTTTGGAAAAAAAAGAAAATTAATGAGCACATTTCCAAAGATGAAAGTGCATCTGGCTACTTTGCCTGTGAAACAATCCCTGACAATTTAAATGTTGCACATAGTAACTTATTTCCATGTCAAGAAGGAAGTTTCATTTCTACCTTATATGTCTGTGATGGTAGAAGTGACTGCAGTTGGAAATTGAGTGAGAACATTAGTGATGATGAATCTGGATGCAAAGACAAGAATGGAAATAACATTTGCATTTGTTCACCACTATATTATCAGTCCACGTCAGGGGATTGTTCCCCATATAACAGTCAAACATTTAGTATAAATCAATGTGGTGGAGAAAAAACTGATAAAGCTTATGAAGTATATGATGTCATAAACCTACAGCATGCATGTTTGAACAACACAAATACAGACCTTTTAAATGACTTAATTCATGATTGTGAATCAGATGATGAGCCACTCCTGAAACAAGTGCTTCTTAACAAGGTTAATATAGACTGTCAGTTCCAAGATCAGCTATCATGTGTAGAAGGCCACCCAAAATGTTTTAGTATAATGGACACTTGTCAATATAAACTTGACAAATTTAATCACTTGTATCCTTGTAGAACTGGATCACATGTACAACAATGTGCAGAATTTGAATGTAATCAAAACTTTAAATGTCCAGGGTATTACTGTATACCCTGGTCATATGTTTGTGATGCAAAATGGGATTGTCCTCATGGATTGGATGAAGCAATAAATCATAATTGTGGAATCAATAGACAATGTAAAAATATGTTTAAATGCAGAGATTCTCAAATATGTGTTCATATCTATGATGTGTGCAATGCTTACAATGATTGTCCATTCAAAGATGATGAAGTCTTCTGTGAATTACAATATGTGTTGTGTCCTTCTATTTGTTCCTGTTTGAATTTTGCAATAATGTGTGAGAAAACAATTCCAAATGGGATGATATTTTCCAATATGCCTTATGTATCTTATCATCTGGCTTTCTTATCACTACATTCAACTCAATTCTTAAAAAATAACAAGAATCTTAATGTATTGAACATTTCTAGGAATTTTATTAAAGATATTTGCACAGCAGTAAGTTCTCTTAGCAAGTTATCTATTCTCGATGCATCATCAAATAATGTTAAAATATTAACCATGGGCTGTTTCAAAGATTTGTTTTATGTAAAAGTAATAAGATTCCACAAAAATCAGTTACACTCAGTATTGCATAGATCATTCCAAAACTTGGAAATAGTCCATCTCATAGATTTATCTTATAACCGGCTACAAATGATTGATAAAGATGCATTTTATAATATAACATCAGTATCCAAACTGATGATTCAAAACAATAATTTGCATTACTTAAGTTTTAATGTCCTTAATAATGTACATGTCAATATATTGGTAATAAATAATGCTCATGTCTGTTGCATTGCTCCTCCAGAAACTCTATGTAAGACACAAAAACATTGGTATATTTCATGCACTAGATTACTTGGTAGTTTTTCTGTAAAGTTAACATTCATCATTGTATCATCAATTGTAACACTAATTAACTTCATTTCCCTGTTTGGTCATTGTTGTGCAATTAAAAGAAAAAAGAAGGGAATGCTTCAAAGTATTATTGTCATCTTTATCAATGTAGGATATCTCTGTTTAGGATTGTATTTAGCAGTAATCTGGATTGGAGACTCACATTTTGGAGACATTTATATTATAAGAATCCTTCAGTGGAGAAGACATATATTTTGCACTATTGGTCTTTTTCTGCTTCTGGAGTACAACATAAGTGTACCATGTCTACATTCACTTTTGTCACTGGCCAGATTAATGGTGACAAAATATCCTTTAAAATCCAAATTCAAACTAACAAAATTTGTCTTTAAATGTACTCTGGGAATTACTATTTTAGTTACTACATCTGTATTTGCAATTGTTCTTTTCATAAGAGTACACGGTATTTTTCCAATGACTGTATGTTCTCCATTTATAGATCCCACAGATACCATATCTGTAATTCCATGCATCACGTGGTTTGTTGCAATTTACCAACTGATGGTCTTAATTTTTTCAGGCACTTCATTTGTATTATTAATGAACTCTCTTAATACTGCCAAAAGAAGAATACTTGATTTACATAAATCAAACAGAAAATCCAAAACATTTATTCCTCAACTTGTCCTAACTTATTTATCAAATTTCATTTCATGGATACCTTCCAGTGTTATATTCATATCCTTGCTCCATTTAGAAAGGTATCCACTTACATTACCATTTTGGACAACAGTTGTGATTGTACCCATAAGTTCGATAACAGTTCCAGTTGTCTTTTTCCTACAGAGGGATTAATTCAAGTAACTTTGGGCCTTTGATTTTAAGACATTCTTGTTATTTAAGTATGATTAGTATGTCAAGATGCTTATTTTATGTCTTTTATATTTTCAAATACATTTCACTTAAACATTTAAACATTAAAAATCGTATTAGTTTCTTGTAAGTAGACTACAACAGCTGTCTTTTAACAACATAACATGGAACCCTCTTGTTCTCGAGGTTTTTTGTTTGTTTGTGTTTTTTTAAAGAACAGAAACCTAACCACATCGTTAGTCTTTTTTATTTTACAAGCAATTTATGCATTAGATATTTAAAAATGAAGCTTAATTACAAAAAGTTTGCAAGGAAACTAATGAAATAGGAGACTTATTTAGACAACATTAAAGCACATATTTTTTATTATAGTCCAAGTAAAGTTTCTAAGTTCTAACGATGTGTTTTGCTAAACATTGGCTGATCTGGGGGCGTCACCGTCGCGATCTCCCTACCCTCCCCCAATGACAAGAATGCAGTTTTTGTCGAATTTACCCCCTGCACCCACCCTAAATAGGCTGGGCACTTATCTCCCCCTACCCACCCCCTTTGGGAAATTCCAAATCCGTCCTGCTAACCCTTCACATTTTTGTCGATACACATTATTACTGTAATATAACGCACATTTACTACCGTTTGATTTCTTTAATCAATTAACGATCATATTCAAATAAAAGGTAATCGCATGTTATGGGACATGTGTACCATAATCATTGAAAATATTCATGCAGTAATCTGAGTAAGAATCCACTTTCCAGGAACTCTGCCATCTTTAGAATTCCTAGAAGCTGCTACTACTCATGCCTTGCAGCTTCCGTGCTGCAAGTAGGAGAGGAGTTGCTGTTTCTGGAAGGAATGGATAATCAGAAGTGTGTGAGCTCTCTTGGTGAAAAGATGTCTAAGATCTTTGGTCCTGTATACTTGAGCTCATTGAAGAACATCAGAAATAAATGTTGTTAAAACCCTGTTGGGAAAATATGACTTCGTATACTTTGTTCAACCACTATAAGTGAATGATAACATAAACATAACAAAAACAATGAAACCATTACCATTAAAGACGTTTATCCAGATTATTAGCTAACGAACTCGTAGAAGGACAATTAGCTTTAGTAGGACATGTGTTGCTTGCTATTACGAGTAAATCATGTATTATAACTAAGAATTGTAATAAACAATGTGTGTTGCAGTTTTATTGATTTGTACTGCAATTTTACAGTTATCAGATCTGTCAGATCTGGCAAAATCCGAATTAGGAAAAACCTATATTGTTGGTCCCAAAATGGGTGTATTTCCACTTCATGGACGATTTTCTCGACTGTGATGGCGAAATGATTGGAACTAGATATGACGAACAGCACACCGCATGAATTCTGACGTGATTGTTCCTTCTCACTGAAAAAAAATACCGACGTATTTTAATACAATGATTATTGTCGAAATTTTGTATTCAGTAATATTAGTTAAGAGCAAAAATATTTTTCTTTATCACGAACTCTATTGTATAAGCTTAACTCGTGTGCACGACTGATATAGAAAACTTGGTATGACATGTCGAGAAAATATCAAGTGTCATGAATGTATAAAATCAATGGAGGTTTTTCCAAATTTGATGTCCAGCTAACTCACCTAATTTACCTCATTCACCTAATTAGGTAAGATCTACACCAGTACCATTTTTAGTGTGCCTACCATTTACAGTGTGGCAGTGATACCCATTTCAGTGGGTATAGTACACTGATATCAGTATGCTTACCCATAATCAGTGTAGTTCCTTATGCAGGGGCAATACCATTTCTGGTCTGTATCCTAATTGCAATTCCGGAACAATGGATAGACATGCCTTAAATCAATTAAACTGTCTCAAGAATTTGTCAAATTAGGTGAGTTAGGTAAAGTTGGTGATTTAGATAAGGGAATCTTAATTTGGAAAAACCTTCAATGTGTAAAAACTGTGTCTCGTTTCTTTGTATTGTGAAGTCTGTTGCGTCGTCACGCGAAACGTTTGTCTACAACTGGTGAGGTAAGCGAAAATTTGCATGCAAAGTCTCTTTCCCTTACCAGCTCTGTGCAAAAAGGGCTTGTCTTGTCTGCCCCTCGATTGTCTAATCATTAAGTTTAAGGCTTTCAAACTATTTTCTTTCATTCAAAAATGGTTGATAAAAAGGATGAACTTTGGAATTATTAAGTAAGAAATTTTATGCTAAGCTTTCATGCTTTGTTTTCTAACGCATTTATACGATAAAAGTTAAGCATTGAACCAATGACACAGCGTAAAATTCTTTTGTTTCACAATAAATAGAACTACTTGTGCTGAATTTCCTAAAATTGAATCCTCTTTATTAACGTCCAACTTATCGTTCTTTACTGGAGACAAACAATTTTGCAACATCAATTTCCTGAAATGGCCAGAAATGCATAACCCTGGCTTTACAACCCATGGGCAGAGCCACTCGAGGTCCAAAACAGGGGTAGGAGTGGCCCCACAAATGGCTCTCTTTCGTCAGAGATTAGGGACTGCGACGGTTGACACCAAAAACTTTGAAAAGAAAATTGCAAAATCAGTTTTCCATCGTAACAGAAGGAAGTCAGTTACTAACAATTGTTTAAGAGCTCATGAGTTTAAATGTGAAAAAGCATAATGTAAAATTCTATAGTTTCAACATGAACAAAATGTGTATGCTTAGAGAAAATAGTTTAATGTTTAACCCTATAATGTATTTTCAGTGTCACCTTGACCTTTAGACAGACAACACTTATTGTACGTACTGTGGTGATCCCGCCAATAACCGGATCGGACATCAAGCTTAACGACGAGATGTTCGGAAACCAGGCGAAGAGACGGACAGGAGGAGTGGGCAACTTCCGAAATGATTGTGTTTGTCTCATATCATGAAATTTCCATCAATTTAACATTTAACATTCAATAGTAATACCATGATCTGTGGTTTAATTACCCTACTTGGTGAAGACCTTTCGACAAACCTTGGTGCAGATGTGTATTATTACTATTATGACAATCACGTCTAATTCTCCAGCAATCCTCTTCACAGAGTTCCACGATTAATTCATCAGTCGTCGAACTCCCATCAATCCACAAAATATGTTAAGTTACATGGCTTTTGCAATCCTCAATTTTCAAAAAACCCTAAACGAAAAGAAATCCTAAACAGTTCAAAATACACATGTCCTTTTATGGTTAAATTCTTTCCATGGCCTACGAATACACTTTAGAAGTGGTGGCGTATAACGGGCAACCGCTATTCCCCGTCACCTGTCAACACATTGTGACGACAGATAACAACATTAGATTCCGGCGCGCCAAGCTTCTCCTGAGGGAATTAACATTTTTGGGCAGTGGATAATGAAATTATACAGTGCTTATTTAAAACATTGTCCAATTCTATTTTCATCACTTGAAGCAGTAAAACATAGGCTGTAAATTTATATAGCACCCGAGAAGACTAGATGTCTTATCAACGGCACAATTTTTCATTTTTCTGCTCAGGCCACTTTTTCTGTACTGTGTCAATCCGTTCATGAGGGGGAGCCACCCCTTCCCAGATCAACTCCCTGTGGAGCAGACAGGTTAGCCTCCTCATATACGATACTGCCTCTTTTTCGTTCAGCCCTTCAACGCAGCACTAATTCGCACACTCACTCTTGGCAGATAGAAGTATGGTGGTTGGGCATGATTATCAAGATTCATTGCTGACTGAAGTGTGGATGTACTGTACTGCAGCGCATCAGTGTGAAAAACAGCCTCACAGAAGCAACATGCAATTGGCAGGAAGTCATACGAACTATTTTGGTTTATGTGAAGATCTCCACAACTAATTTATATAAAAAGAAACAAGTATTAAATTATGTCTGATGTATGGTTGCAAAATTAATGAAAAGCTGAGAAGGAAAAGTGGCAATGTATGTAATAATATTTCAGCTTGTTTTATATGCGCTATCTAAGAACTGGAAATCTCGCACCTAATTGTAATTGATGATCATGTAGTTACCACTGATAGAGCTTCCGTTACCAACAGCTATTGTTTCCCTTTGTTCTATTATTAACGCTTCTAATTACGATGTGCAAATTTGTCACGTTTATATCAATACGTGTTTACCAAATTGTAAGTTAGGAAATATCGCAAAAAGGTGGCTACATCTATTGAACGTTTGAAACAGTCTTGAAAAATGTTACTCGAACCGGAGACCTCCAGATACACCATTGCACCATAGAGTCTTTGGCTGTTGCCTTGTTCAATTGTACCAATATGAAGTTGATTTTGCTGCAATTAATAAAGTCTAAATGTATAGTTTGTCTTTGATGTTTAACTTGTTGGTTTGCAACTATGAATTATTCCATTCTTATTGGGGTAGAAAAAGTTGGGTTGTTGTAAGACATATAACTAAAGTGCCTGAACAAACAATAAAATTAGCATCATTAATTGATACGGCAGCGGACGTGCAGAGGTTTAAGAGTAATCTTATTTCATGGATCTCTATTCTGTAGACATTCATCCTGTCTCATTGCTAAAGCTAAAATTGTTGTAATATAAACGGATTTAGGAAATATCAGAAGATTTCATACACACACACCTGTGCAGCAGCAGCTATCTCTAATTACCTGAATATTCATTAGTCTTGATACTCAGTAGCTGAGTACCGGTAACTCACCGGAAACCAGCAGCTGAGAAGTACACACTTGTACCTCTGGTGGTGTTTGTAGAATAAATAGTTGCATGTAAAGGATTCGTTTGTCTTCTTCCACTAAGTTCCTTATTGTTATGTTATGAAAAACCACTCATACGCCCATCCATATTTAGCACTTCCGGCATATTTATTGCACAATACGCTTGATACATGTAGAAGGCTCTGAAGCTGTACATTGGCTGTACTTGTCTTTGAAGCTGTTGTACCCCAGTATATAAAC
>JBCAUI010543304.1:0-10717 GCA_038406195.1 Haplosyllis anthogorgicola
TTACTGAGTGTAATATTCAATGAAATAAATGTAATAGAAATGGCTTTAAGCTTTTGCTTGCTCTTTGCATTCACTCCACCTCACCACCAATTGATGCTAGTCAACATTACCTTAGCTAACAAACAACTTGATAGCTACCTACCAGCTCAGCACCAAAACAAACAATCTTGGAGGGCTTACCAGACCCCAACAATCCAACCAACCAACACAACAGCTGCATACCTTATTGAGGGACCACACCATGATCCTTGTCATTTTTTTGAGTCTGACTCAGCCTGGACATTGGGCTGGCTTTGGAGGAGGCACCCATAGGCCTCCCTCTTTAGCTCAGTCCTGGTCTTGCCTTTGGCCTGCAACCAAACATTACACCATAATTCCTGCTACCACACCTAGATCCATCTCTGGTGCTACCAATACTGTATAAAAAAATCTTTTACCCTCACCTTTTGACAGTTCAATACAACAAGGCTATTTGCCTCTTTTGTGCTGTTGTTGCTGTGGTTTTTGTGCTGCTGCCTGCTGTTGCTACTGTTGTTGCTGTGGTTGTAGTTGTTGTTATTGTTGTGGCTGTGTTTACCTTTTCTGGACTAATAATCCAAAAAATAACATGCTTACAGTTGATTTTCATGTTTATGGTTTTTCAAAATTGCACAAAAGTCTGAAAAATTACACAAATTTCTGTCCAAATCAGCCAACACTTACTACAAACATGCCTAGACCATTACTTTACTTATTGCAGCTATTTACACAGAGAAATTTTGAGGAATTTTGGTCAAATTTTATGTTTTAAACAAGATAAACAAGAAAACCAACTTCATGCTTCTAAATCTGAACCATGAATGCAGGACTGAATTTTCCCCTGATGCTGATTGGCTAATATTCCTAGCTTATTAATATGGAGACTGGAAGTGGCACAATTTGATATAAACTATAAACAAAGAGCAAAAATTTTGATCAGAAATGTAGTCAAACAGAGACCATCTCAAACATTGTATTTACTCAAGGGACCGTCTCAGAAGTTGTGTAAAATATTTAAAAACACATTTTATCACTTTCAAACTTAGATTTAACTATGGAAATCATTCTAAATATTTTATACATGTATGTAATTGTGTTTTACACCCTGTAAACTGTATATTTATCAGTTTATTCTAATTTATTGTAGTTTTTAGTACTTATTTAAAGCTTTTGAGTCAATTTCTATCAAATATGTTTTACTCAAGTTTATTGCATTTTGAATTATTTTTACACGATTTGCTAGCATTTCTCAAACACAACACTTGTAAATACTACTATAGATCACAACTATCTTAGCCTAGGATACTTTGTATTAGTTTTATTTATTTTTATAACAATACTTACCCTTTTTCCTGCACTAACTATCCTAAAACAGCTGGAGGAGTGTACAGAGACTATTTGAATGCCCTGCAAGGTAAATAAATTACCCTTCCCACTTCTAGACATGTGACAGATGTTCAGCAGACATGCACTCAAACCAGACATATGACAGATTCATCCATCATTGCCCATCACAGCTTCAAAGCATAAAACTCTTAGATCTTCAAGTACTAACAATTAAAATCAATTAAGTCTCTGCTATACAAGCTCCAAACACTCCAGCATAGCTCAGTTCAAGTTAGGACTAGGCATAATGCTAGACTACTTCTGCTGAATGTAGACATCATATAGAAGCAAATAAGGAAAATTCAAACTTCAAGTGTTGTCTCAGAGGTAACTGTTCACTAATTGAGGGAGAACCAAGGAAGAACCCAATCTGTACCTTTACAGAAGTACAGGATTTTCTGTTGCCTGCCAAACAATTGTGGCAGCACCTGATGGGCAATAAGTGCGAAGTGCACTTCATCCCCAACTCACGATGGTCAAACTGAATTTCTGTAAACAACATACCGTCAACTATGACAAATCCGGGGACAAAGGTAGAAAAATGAAGTTCTCTTTTCAAACTGTATAATGCCCTATTGCTGCATGAAATATATTGATTATAAGTCAGAGGATAACAAGGTATGTAATTTAAAGGAAATTTGTCCCTAATATCTTTGGATATCAAAATATTAAAAATAACTGTTCAGCAGTAAATCAAAATGGCTTCCCTTTGTTAACATACAAAGTTTATGGGGAACACTTTCTTATGCAAATTACACTTGTAATACAAAGAACAACAGAACATCTAACATGCAATAGTGAATTATCAATCATTAGGCATAATTTCAGTTATCAATTTCAACTTAATTAGTAAGATTTGTCAACTTGACTGTTCAGATGATTCCCCTGGATTTGTTATAGTTGACAGTATAACGTTTCCAGTAGTCTCAGTTCGACCACCGTGCAACTGTGAATAGGCAAAAATCCCGAACACAAAGAATGTCGCAGTTATTTTCAAACAAAATTGTGTTGTTTTCCAAATTTTAGAGCAGACTTACTGTTTAAATTACATGTAATAAATAATTTAAAATACATTTTAGAGTGCGACATAATGCTTACGGATTGGCCATGGTATTAGGAGGAATCACAAATGTTTTCTCTGTGTTTGCCACCAACTTTTGGTCACTAGCAATATATGCAGCAACGTATGGCTTATGCAAAGGTAAATTCAGCTCTTAAACATCTGGTCAATATGGAATAAGAACAGTCTAGAATTTTTGTCAAAATGTATTTATTTCTGCTACCACAAGGTGGATGGCTCTAATATTGTATGTCTGTATTTGTGTTTGTCTCGTCGACCGTCTGCGTTATTTCGCTTGTCTGTCCTTTGAATGACTTGACCTTGGAACTTGGCAGAAACTGACCTAAAGCACTTATGTCAGAACCTTACCCAAGATCACATCAGTGCCAATGTTAAAATCCCAGTGTAACTTGTTGTTTTTACGTATCAGGAACATTTGTGATGTTATTACCAGTTGTGGCTACAGACATACTTGGAGCAGAGGATACAGACAGAGGTTTAGGAATTACCTTTACTTCAATGGGTGTAGGAATTCTAGTATCAATTCCTTCAATGGGTTAGTATTAGTGGTGTTATCGAATTGTCAAAACCACATCTGGTTTCTGGTTTTTCGGTGCAAATAGGTAGCCTATCGGAAAGTGTTTAATTTAATTCTTTCTACTATCTGGTGAACTAGTTATAAATTGTAATTTCTGATACTCACGCATTTATTCTACATTTAATTTTTCTGTACCTCTAATTAATGTCTTCTTTAAATGTCAGTTAATAAATTAGTAAATAACTAAATTTAATAACTAAAAAAATTTATTAAATTCGCCCTATGTATTTTCAGGTTTCATAACAGATGCAACTGGAAGCTACACGTGGACATATGTAATTGGAGGATGTTCGGAGATTTTGGGAGGCGGAATTATGTTGCTGCTGTCTTTCTTTATTTCAAAATATTCCTGGTCAGTGAAGAAAGAAGTGCAGTCTACAAGCGTAGCAAATACACTAGATTCCACAGATAAATTATCCTGACCATTAAAATCACTTTGAAAAAATAATCCTTAACTTTGTTTCCCGTGGAGTACGCATTCGTTTCAGTTCTAAATATACACTCCTTGATGTCGTATTCAGACTCCCACGGTTCGTTCTTTAGTGTACAATGGTTACAAATGATTTAAGTCTTCAAAATGTAATCGGTATTTGACAGTGCAGATAATACTACAAGAACTGGCAAGATTACTCCTCAGGATGAATGTCTCGTTTGTTATTTTCTACAACACCATATCTTTTTGTCACGGCAATCCAAGCCCATTGAGTCCCAATAAAGATAAGGGAAAAATCCTTCGGATAGACTTTGTAACAATTAAACCAGATGCAATATTAGGCCAATTAAAACGTCTGGGAGGCGATATGTTTTGCTGTAGAAAAAGCAGAATAAATCTTTAGTGTATATTGCGTAATACAAAATGTATCATTCATATAATTGTGTGTGGACTCATTTTATGCATGGTTTTCGCATTTAAAAAAAAAGATTTGGTCAAAACTCAAATTGATAAGTGAAATCTTGTATTTGTGCATGTCTGTGTCTGTCTGCCTGTCTGAGTGTCTGGCTGGATGAGTGATTGTAAAAGACGCATATCTTGATGGTCCCTTTCACAGTTACAGACAATAAGTACTCAGGTATTTTTAGTTTAAATTTTAAAATAAGAATTTAATGGGGTAATATATTTTAAAATTTCATAATAACAATCTAATAAAGCAAAATCTTTAAAGAACTAATAAAAATACTTTCTTCCGAAATTCAGAGGTCCTTTTTGAGGAATTGCGAATTTAATTTGGTTTTAACAGACCACTGTCTTAATTATTAATTTATATTTAACCCAGGTGCCATTTTCACCTTACGTCAACGTCCTTCGGCTAGGTTCGTGGGAAACATTCGTTACATTCGTTATTCGTTACATCAAGAGATATGTTCCAGTCTTCACCGGACTGATTTGGCGCGAGTTGAGTTGAGTTGAGAATTGAGTCTACCAATTCTAAGCAGTGTTTGATGAAATAGATGATTGGCGACCATGTGCTGATATTCTTTGTTGCTACATAAATTGAAAGTAAGCAAATATCTGCATAAACAATGGCAGATCAATGGAAAACTCATTTCTGGTCCTCAACTCAAAGAGGAGGGAAAGACATCTACCAGTTAGGATGCTAACAAATGTTAACATTTTACTTTCCTGGAATTCTCTGGACATTGGTAGGTAACTTAACAATAGATTGACCTACTTCAAATATTCTATTGTGATCTATTTCATGGTTTTCGAAATTGTTACTCTCTAGACTCAACTCAACTCAAATCTCAAAACAACGTCTCGGGTAATGTAACCACTTCTGATTTGGCAATCACGGTCACAAGCCATGATCAACGAAGTAAGTACGGGTCATATCCATCACGCTTTCTGCGACTTCATTTGTTTTGTTTCCCTTGATTAATGTCCTTCGGGTTGTGTGGCGGTCATGGGAATCTGATAAGGCTGTAATATAATAATCTGGGATCATTCGTTTATGCTCCAATACATAGGTATAGGATTTCCAATTATTAATCTAAACAATGATAAGTCAACACATTATGCTAGAAACAGCGTTTAAACGCAGACAACAAAATAAGATTTCCCACCATGTCCGATTGTAATGACGAAATGTATGTCTTTCCAGGAGTTCTAGACTATAGTTTTATTCAAATAGTTCCGTTAAATATGAATTGTAGAAAACACTGATTGTAAGTGTATTTAGTATTTAGTGCGAATATCTGTGAGCAGAGTAAATTAATTTTAAAATGTATGATTCTGAATGAAAAAATAATGAAATTTATTACGTTGATTAAACTATGTCTCTTTTAACATTTCAAAGTGCAATCAGCCATGAATTTGCCTCAGTTTTGCGTAGTATCTGAACACACACACACGCACGCACGCATGTACACCACACAGTACGACATTTGAGTTATCAAATTTTATAAAAGTACAGCAGGGTCTGTTTTGCACGGAGACCCTTTTGCGCGTATGCACTGTCATCCCCATACTTTTTCTGGGGCACCAATGTTTTTTCTTAGTATTTGGCACTCTTTTGCGCAAACAGACTGTCATTCCCAATTGGTGAACAAACAAATTTGTACTGTACAGGTAAAATGGTCTGTTTTGGGAAAACATTTTTGAACATTTTCCCAATCACATTGTGTTATTGTTGATTTTTACTCATGACCTAAAGATATGCTT
This sequence comes from Haplosyllis anthogorgicola, assembly GCA_038406195.1. Classification (NCBI taxonomy): domain Eukaryota; kingdom Metazoa; phylum Annelida; class Polychaeta; order Phyllodocida; family Syllidae; genus Haplosyllis; species Haplosyllis anthogorgicola. The sequence goes on from JBCAUI010543304.1 coordinate 5,722, forward strand.
AAATATTTAATTATTAATTTTTACATTTTTCTTATTTTGATTCAGTTTTCAATTTTTTGTGCATTTTAGTATGTTTCCATTGTTGTTATCTTGTTTGATCTATTAAAAGGAGGGCATTGTTAAAGTGATGTCCAAAAATATTTGACCGAGGTCTCTTTTGGGCGTACAGACTGTCATTCACGTACAAATTGCTTTGTACACTTGGTTGTTCGCCCAAAACAGACCCTGCTGTAATATCAGATTGCACGACACGGGTGTCGTGGTCGAATGGACCAGGGTTGAAAAGTAGTGAGGCTGATGCTGCTGACAGAAAAGGTCCAAGAATACTATTAGCATCCATAATCCGGCACAACTCATGCAGTCCTTACTTTCATTACCAACAAATTATCATTCCGCCATCTATACACCTCTACTGCAACTCTGTATCGATTGATTTCTGTACAATTTCTGAAACTGATATCCATTTCCGACAATATGAATTCCGTCAGTATCTTTCAACTTGAACAAAATTCAACGCCCAGTTTACATCAATTTGAGAAAGTTTCAGAACAAAAGAATTTCGTACTTTGTTATTGACGCTCGTAAAAGCGCAGAGTCAAATTCCACTGTTCAAAACTACTAGAATCTTCAGAGAACATATTGCGCTTTTCTTTATTTGAGAAACTATTTATCTCGTGGGGTCAAGTCAGCGCTACTGATACGTTTACAGAAAATCGTATTCCCACATCCATGATAGTTATCCTATAAAAAGCATTGTTCCAGAATTGTGCTTTACATTCGTCTCAAATTCTTTGGTCTTAAGTACCGTAAATCTATTCACCATGAATGTGCCAATACTTAACGTTGTTCTTGATCTTGTTATTATCCTGCTACTACGATGGACGCAAGTCACACAATCTGGTAGGTGCACATTTTTACTGTCATGACATTTCACGAAATCACTATAACATTTTGTTAACAATTATATAAAATTAATCCGTTACAAAACAGCCAATATATTTGTCACCGTATGGGATTTCGCACTAGAAGATGCCGCCCTCTATGCATACTCCATAGGCCATCAATGGGGATTCTCAATTTGCGACAGATATTAGGACCGCGCTCTTTTAAAAACAAATACATTGGGTGTTCTCTATTGATTTGCTTGTGTTCGCATATGTTCATATAAATTAACTATGTGCAAAGCTGGAGTTTTAATGAAAATTCTACAATAAATTTGAGGTTGGCCATGTTGGTAAGGTGGTCTATTAGAAACATACTTCAACTCAGAGAAATAGATTTAGAAAAGGGGAAAAATCTACTGGGTGGAAAGTTGCTGCATACTGGTTTTGAGTACACTTCTTCATTCAAACGAATTTTAGTTTATACCAAAGCCTTTCGATCCCAGTCGTGCATGTAATGCTAAAAGTAACAATGGTGGCAGTACCTGACGGCAACAAATGCTCAATCATAAATGCTAAATCATCGTTATTCTGTCGTGGAGCTAAAAGTCATACTTTGTTCTTGTCATTTTACTCACTGTGAATTGTTATTTTTCAGCACCAGTGGAAGGGAATTATTCTGTCTCGCTACAGGTGCAAGAGAATATTCGCTTGTCGGAGCGTATACTCAATGTGACGCTGAGGAATCGAAAACAGATTTTAAATCTAAAAAGGCTAGTGAAAAAGCTAGGTAAGTGGTTCTAAACAATCATGAATATTAAATACTTGTAACACAGAGTTTCCTTTGACGAGAATTGTTCTAATTATTTTAGGTAAAATGAAGCTGTTTTAATGTTCTTTGAACGATTTTAAATTTCTAAATTCTAACTAAATTTAAATGATTTAATGCATGCTATAATAACAAGACACTATTGGGAAACCTGAATAGTCCGCTGGTAGTTCAGAGAATGAAATTGAGGAACTTGAAATTCTCCCTCCGATTTTGTTTGCGTGAAAGACACAGTGGGAATTTGTAGCGCACAAAATTATGTAAAATGCGAGTGTTGATCATGTAGCACCACCCAGTATTTCGATACACGAATACACGAATATGGTGCTCAGTCGAGTACACACTGTGCACTTAAAAATAGTTTTAAACTAAATGAAATCAACTGTGCGACATTTTACGGACATTTTTGAAGATACTGGCACTAAAGAAACATGTCACAGCCCTAATTTTGGCTTGCATTTTTATCCAATGTACGCATTTTAACGTAAAATAAAATATAAAAAAAAGTTTGAATTTAAAATGACACAAATACATTTTCTACCCTACTGTCTCCTTTTAGATTCAAAGGGCGGTAAGAAAAACAAGAAGTACAAGCTGACGCTCCCTCATCGCTGTGGACGAGAACTCGTCGGCAGCGATCAAACAGCAGCATACGTAGAAATTCCATTGAAGGTACCACAGTTTTGTTGAACCGACTACACTGAGTTTCACTTAATGAATCCAAAGCAAGTAATACTCAAGAAGGATTTTCATTCATGCCTTTCCTCACTGGAAACAAAACCTCAGAAAGTCCAGGTCAACAATAATGTCGAGCAATACGATGCGAGTGCAACTCTTGAAATTTATTTCCTTTAGCGACAATAGAATTTCATGTTGTGTCTTTCACACAAACAAAAACACCTCATTATTCCCAAAATGAAAAGCCATGAATAGATATTTCATCCTCTGTAATTGATACATAAAACCATCTATTCCGTTATGGCTGATTACTCTTCATAATTCACGTGGCGGATCAAGTAGTTACCATGGGGTACGACACCCTGTAAACATGTTTACCAAAAACTGTTAAATGTCAGCAAAACTCTCCCTGGCGCCACTGCCAGATCCACCAATGCTACCAGTCGTGTTGTGTCAAGGTAATGTATCAATATTGAAAGTGTCAATTCTTATCTTTAAAATTCTCAGCATTCTAGAAACACATCAATAAATCCGTGGAATACGACTTTCTGCAACAGGACCTCCGCGCAGTCTCCCGGCCCGGAGGATTTGCATAGTGTACGTGCGTATCTAAAAGGTAATTATTGCTATCGCTATAACTACTTAGATCGGAGAGCGGTCGCTCATAGTTTGGACCCCGGAGCAAATGCAAGGATGAAAAAGATCTGACTTGCCCAAAGTCTAGTTCTTCAGAGAGCAAGACACAACCTTGTGTCGCTAAATGTTTGAAGGTCGCGTTGAGACAATGAAAAATCAAGGGTTGCTGTCTTCTTCTGTCATAAATGGAGCCACAGTTCAGTTCAAAGCTCAAAAGCAACAAATTTGCACAAATTTTTCAATTCCAAGTTTCATCTCACCAGTTCCTGAAATTTCTAATAATTTGCAAACGTTGAAAATAACAAAATAATGCCATTCTGGTACGTATGTTCAACCTTTGACACCAATTTACAACAAGTTTGGAATAATGAAGAAAAAAGATTGCAGGAATAATTTTTATCTTCTTTTAAATGTTATTGCTTCAAAATCAGTATGGCGGAAACTTGATTTTACACAACCAAAAACATTGCAATGCAGCTTAGATTGTATTACTCTCTTTCTAAATTATTTTCTACTGTCGAACAAAATAGATCAGGACACACAGTTTGTACATGTTAATTTCAACTGGGAGAAATAAAAGACATTTCGAAGGATTTGAGCTTTTATTCGTGCGAAAAGTTCTTTAAGCTTCATTATTTCTATTACCAAAATGATCATTATCCACAATTAAGTAGCACAATTAAATAATCTTGACATCAAATACATGTGCTAGAACTTTATTTTCAGGTGGAGACTTGATATGGACGGACGCAGATTTGCATCACGCAGATTTATCGGCCTTGGCGAACTCCTCGGTTTTGTGCAACCGTAAGTCGTCGGAGGATCTGGGAGTAAATGTCTCGTTCGCACTAAAATATAAAAAGGGAAACAACAGTTTTTGTTACAAGCGCTTGTTGACGGAGTCAGACAAACTCAAGGCAAGATTTATAGTAAAATACAAGTTATGATATTTAGCCTACTATAAATCTTGTTTTTAAATTGTAAATTTTTGTTTTTGAATTTCATCACAAAAATTATGCATCAGCCTGGGATTAGGATAAAAAGTGAAGAACAACCTCATAGTGACAAAAATATTGAATTTGGACGCTCTGCCCAAATAAAATTATTGTATCGATATTACTTTTTCCCTTCCCCCTCTTAATTAATTCTCCCGAATTGTAAAATTCGTTCCACCAAATCCTGCACTGAGTTGAAGCATTTAAAAGTTATTTGTGATGGAATTTGACATTTCCGTAAGGGCAACAAGTGGTTTGGATATAGTTACTCAGGATTGAACTTCGCGTGTACAAGTTTTGAAAACGTGGTTTTCATTTCGATCAACCTGTGTTTTTGTTGTGTTGCTAAGACAACCTGTTGCTTACGACCATAAGCACTGCATCCAAAGAGCGGTCGTAAATGATACTTTTCACTGTGATTTAAAAAGTAGTTTATGTTTTGTTTTCTGCACTGATAAAACTGCACTAGTATAGCTTACTCAATTATAAAGTTTTCGCACATTGGATATGATTTGTATTGTAGTCTATTGGTGACGCTCTGGTCTAGAAGATGAGCGAAATTTTTCGGAATTTTCTTCTCACCAAAGAATTTAGTTTAGTTTCCTTATTGGAAGAGCGACATATTCACTCGTACATGTGGACAGAAGTTAAAACAAAAATAGGGACAAATTTTAATGTTTCAGTACTTCGGACCAGAGGGTCTCCAATTTATCTGTACACACCAACATTATACCCCTTTCCAAGCGAGGAAAGATTCGCATATACAAGACACACTTGTGTATTTTCGTGTAAATATGTACACTTTGCGAAAATGTACTTGCTAACGTTTGCTTCTAACATGCAGTAATTAAAATGATGTATGTCATAGAACTATAAGTAAAAATAGGTCCAGATGGACCCGAGCTCATTTGGCATTATCAAAATACTAAGACAGTCTAAGTCACAATAACACATGGATACAAATAAAGTGTTTAAGA
>JBCAUI010543315.1:0-10717 GCA_038406195.1 Haplosyllis anthogorgicola
TCTAAGTACTTCACTCTAAATGATGCCACATCAGGATACTGGCACATTCCCTTAGACTTATGAAGCAGTCTACTCACAATGTTCAACACACCCTGGGGCAAATTCAGATGGCTTAGACTACCCTTTGGACTCAAAGTAGCTAGTGATGTTTTCCAAGAAAGACTGGACAAAGTCTTAAGACTACTCACTGGAGTACATGATATTGCTGACAACATACTCACACATAGACAGAGTGAGATTGAACATGATGGTAGACTACTAACTCTACTTGAGACTATCCACATGAACAATATAACTCTAAATGCAAAGAAGATGCAGTTCAAGTTTACAGACTGTAAATTCTTCAGACATAGACTGACACCATGCTGAGCAAAGCAAGGATAGGAAAAAATTTGGGTATGTAAAAAGACTAGAATGACAGTCTCTAGACTTCTAAGATAATTTATTAACTCTTGTTACAAGTACATGTAGTCTCTAAGAAGGTACAGTTGAACTGCCTAATTAAAGATGGCTACTAATGATGCTAATGCACAACTCTAATTAACCAATATGTAAGTCTGTAGACTGTCACATGATTGCAGGTGCAGGTGTAAGGTGGAAAGCCTTTGGTACCCCTGGCATTAACTCTAACTGCAGTCTTTAGACTACAGCACTCCTGGTGGTAACTCTGACCGAAGTCTAGTCCTTTGACAGGGTACAAAAGCCAATAAAATAGAAATTTATTATAAAATATGTAGATTTTTGGGAAAATTTGGAAAATTCCCTGTGTTCTTTTAAAATTCCCTGTGTCGTATCTAAATTCCTTGTGTTTTCCCTGTCTGGAAAAACTAACATCCAAATTCCCTGTTTTCCCTGTGCCGTGGCCATCCTGAACAACGAATGCAGCGTCTTACAATTGATCGTATTGCCGAGTATCAGCTGTTACCAATAGATTGAACAAAACAATACAGTTAATCAAATAAACTCACTTTACTGGAATTAACTGTCATGATCTTTCGAAACACACAGCAATATTTTGTTTCACAATTAAACTAATAAATGCTGCAAACGCTGTAACAGGTTTAAATTGTATTTTTCACCCACTCAAACAGTTTTTATGAAGGCGCCTGTAATCACCTAAAATGAACACTTCAACCGCCACACTTATTTATCGCCACACTTTTTCAAGTGTGCACAGCATGAAGTACAAGTAAGATGTAACGTTAACGCTCGGGCACCTAATAATCAACTCTTTTTCGTAGCATTATCCATAACTACAACATGCTCCTTTCCCCCGTACGTGGTTTATCTGTGCATATTTATCAGAAAAATCAATCTAAATGAAAGGTTGAAGTTATCTGGCGTTCTTAAATAATATTCGGAAATCCTCATTTACTGACTGAAAGCAAAGAGGCAAAATCCCTATTCATTTTCATGGGATCACAGTAATGTAAAACCCTTGTAATACAGACTTACAACACTTATTTGTTGCTGCTTAAATCTAGGTGGTCAGAAAGGAAACAAAGTTCTTTTGAGTGATAAAGATCGCCATTGTCATTAGAACGAAGTTATTAATTAACAGAGGACTGCACATTGTAGTTAAACTGGTCGACGAATATCTTCTTGTATCTTTACTACACCGACAATTCCACAGTTACGTTTTCTTATGGTACGTTGCAAGGTATCTTCATAATCAAAATGCTATAATGGCAGATAGGGATATATGGATCCTTGAAAAGAATGTGATCGACCATGAATGACTCTTATTTGCCTGAATGTAAAGATATTTCAAAGCACTTTCTAATTATAACGCACTTAAAAGGAAAGGAAAACGTCATAGCAGATGCACTCTCGGGAGTTAGCCCCATCCCAGTACAGTATGAGAACTCTCAAGACTACACTCACAGTACAGAGACTTTACCATTCAATTTCATATCAGCAACAGCACCAATCAGTGCAACAAGACTGGAAGAGTTACGGCAAGCAGCATCAAAAGGACCCAACTCTTCTAAGCCTTCAAAGGCTGACCAAGAGTGAGAAAAGACTGCCAAGACAGTCTCAAAACATACTGGAACCACACCGATGGACCCAAAAGATAACGATGCCAACATTCATGCAGCCACGACATGTGTTCAAAGATTTTCAACCTACATTTCATGATTTCAGATTTCCACCCTTGGACACCGAGATTCAAGTCTTTACAACATGAGATAACGGAGTGATATTTCCTCATAAGAAAAACTGTAAGCGCATGCATGATATTTGTTTTATTTCACAGAGTATACAGGTTGGTTGACAAGTATGGTAAAATGTGAGCTCTTTAAAAGTATCAGAAACCTCAGCGGCAGAGACTTTCAGCCACTTGAAAGCCGGGTCATGAGAAAGGACTTTCACAAAATGAATGCACAATTGGTCTTCCAAACCAATTAAAACCTGTAGAGACTTGTAGATGTGAATGACCTACGTTATCCAGCTCCAGTGCCTGATACTCAGGGAAATGCAGACCTTTTGTCAGCCTTCATTCCTTGCAGAGTAATATGGTTACATGATTCACATAAGCAGGGTTCCTACATTCTCTCTGCAATGAAATTCCCTGACTTTTCCCTGATTTTTCCAGTATTTTCAAGCCTTTTTTCCAGACACACAAATAACAAATACTTATATTGCCTTCTATGCACTACCTGCTGCATTATGTTACTGAAATGCACATTACATAAGCTGGTGATAAAAATAATAAGTGCTGTAGATGTTATGCCGAGCGTAGCAAGGCTCAAAATTTTTCTGGGAAAAACTCAATAAACTAGTAAAAATTGCTGAATCTCAGAATAATTAAATCAAATCACAAAAATCCCCATTTTTCCCTGATAGTTCATAATATTTCAAAATTCCCCGACTTTTTCCCTGACTGGAAAAACATCTCTTAATTTTCCCTGATTTCCCTGATTTCCAGAAGCTGTAGGAACCCTGCCAACTCCTCTCCTCATCACCTCCCACCCCGCGAGATTATTTTCACAAAATATACCCGTGTTGTCATTGTACATTTACGTTCGTCCTACATCATTCAAGTAATATGTATTAATGTGCCTTTTTTTTGGTCGTTAAAAGTCTTCATGAATACCCCATGACGTTTTTACGTCTTTTGGCATTCTTCGAAGGATTTTCAAAGAGAAACACAAAACTTTGATCAGTAAGGAACTTTTTAATTTCACAAAAACAGTACATTTCATAAATACTTTTTGATTCACATTATGGAAGTGCTGTTCGGTGGGCATGTTGAACTATTACAACGTGTTTCCACAACCAGTTTCAGCGTTTCAGGATAAACAACGACTTGGAAATTTTTCCGTCTAAAATAACGGAACAAATAAGATTAAACGGTTAGCCCAAGACTACTAAGCTGACTGCAACAAATGAGGAACCGTGCTAAGTATACAGATTAATAATGGATTCATAAACAAGTTTTTCTCTGTTCAATTTTGATTTATGGAAACGCGATATTGGTTGCGTGTTGTCTCACCTGAGTGCAGTCTACTAAAACAGGTGTGTGAAAAACGAACACTTCAACTGCTCATATTTGGCAAAACGAACACTTCCAACTGCTCATATTTGGCACAACTATTGATTGGGTTAAAATCTACTGATTTTTGACATGCCATGGAACTTGGAAAATACATGTCAAAATATTTGGCTCATTCATTTTCGTATGCGGAATTATTTGGCGATTACACATCTTGAATTACCGAACCAAACGAATTATGTTGTATTTTTTCATCCTTCTGTCCATAGTGGATCAGAGTCACAACTTTCAAAATATAGCAAATGGTAATTATACATTTACTTACTTAAACCGTCTATTGGATAGCATGTTGCATTTACATGTATACACCACTCTTTAGGAGTACAACGCCCTACTAATTTCCAGAAAACACACAGTATGCAGATTGTGATATCATGCCTGTTTCATAAGATGGGATGGGTGTGACAGGGAATGTTATCGTTTTATCGGGGTTTAGGGTGTGGCGGGATAGAGGAGGGGAATGCTGTCTCAAAATAAGACACTTACAGTTTGACATTTACATTGGAGTATAAATGTCTTTGCGTAACGTTTCCTAATATATTAATATTTCACTGGATAAAGTATGTCATTTATAATCAATCATAAACAGTCAATTGCATAAATACTTAACACTAAATACATTTAGCACCAATAAGAAAAGAACAATATCATTGCGACCTCAAAGATACAATAAAAATATGACCTAACAAAAGTAAATACCTAATTCTACAAAATTACACTAATTATACAAAATACTACTATTAAGTGCCTGTAAGGCAATGGAATCTCATTTCTTATACTTATCATTCACCCGGAAAATATTTATAAACATAAGTAATGTAATTTCAAAGTTCTGTGGCCTTGTAAGGTATATTTTGATTACAAATACTTGCTTTCGAGCAAAATCATGTTTACAACAGTAAAATAAAGATCCATCCTTCTTGCACATTGTGTGCAAAAGATTAATGATCATGGCAAAGCACATGCTCTTGTAATAACAAAGGCAATTACAATAAGATCATGGCAAAACAATTATAAATTACGTCAAGTTGACTCACAGATTTTGTATATTTCACGATCATTAGATTCATCTCGATTGCACGCACACGCACAATACACACCATGATTGTCACTGATCTTGGCTGTTGCATTTACAAAAATCGACACTGTAATAAGTAGTTTAAGCCCAGAGAACGCAGGGTACACACCTTTCACACTTGCTGAATTATTTCACACATCTACATGCCTCGATTACTCATGACTGAAATTGTATGACTCACCAAATATTGAGATTCACCGTATTTCTGATTAAAACTGCATTTACTATGAAGTCCGCTTCGTCACATATCAACCGAAAGATATTTCAGAGCTTTTATTCCGTATTCTTTGGATAAATCTTTCTGGAATTCTCCTTTCAGTATTTTTAAGCACCTGAAAAAATATGAAATACGATGTGTTCACTGTGAGAATTAAATGGAGTAAGAAGCAGGCTACTCTATTCGGAGGTCCTTGATGACAAATTTGTCTGGATGCTTACCTTCTGTAAACTGAACTGCTCCTGAATTTTGCAATGTCAAAACTAGGTGCATGAGGCATATGAATGATAAATGCATTGGGTAAAACTGTGAATTCGTATCTGCAAATAAAGAATATTATTGTTTGAAAATCGGTTCAATAGGCCTGTGCCGATTTCAAAAGATATGTACTTGGCCTTGACGTAATATTAACTCACTTTCGTGACACGTATTATTGTAAAATTGAATGTACTTATTTAGAAAGATTAATATAACCGTTTTAATTGGGATTATTATACATGCCAATCTTACCCTTGAGCATCAAGTTCCAGTATGTGTGAAACTTTGTTCCAGCCAAAGCCCACAAACCTCTCATCATACTCAGGAACATTCTTTGGTACAACCACATAAGGTTCAAAATCAGCCTCCCAATTTACCTAAATCATTGGAAAGTAAGTGTAATAACACACTTAATGGAGCCAGAAATTGTGGTGGTAAGTATTCAAATTAAAATTAGGGTAAATATATATACCTTGTACGGTGTTGTAGCAGTTCTCCATTTAGCAAAATTCGTTGGGGCATGACCCTTGGGCCATACATGATACCTGCAAAATATATTTTGGGGGTAAATTACACATGTAACACAACATTTCAAGTACATCAAAAGAAACTGTCCTTAAATAAATGAACATCCACTTGAAAACTAAAGCACAAAAACTGTCATGGGCTAAGTTACCTGAACGTAAAGAGTGTCCCCATGTCCAGCATGGATAGCAGTTCAGCTTTTGAAGTCGGGAAAGTTAACCGATATCTCTGTGTCTCAAATGCCGGCACTATCAAAGCCTGTCAAAATTTCAGTCGCAACTTTTAACAAATAATTTCACTGACAAGAATTTCTATTGTTTCACTACTGATACAATCATTTGCACGAAATAATACATAATCAACCTCTCTTACCTTTCTTTGAGAAGCCATATCCATCATGGATATAGCTTTTTTAAGATATTCGTACAAGTTGTACATAGGTAGGAAGTCTATATCTGACAAGAACACATATGGGGTGTTGACCTGACGTAATGCCACATTACGCAGATAGTTGACTGGATAAAATTGCTGCAATGAACAATTACATATATTTAAATAGTTATCCAAACTGTAACATGTATTAGTATTAGGCATATTTATTGATTGTGAATCCCTATATTGGACCTCTGCTCTGTCCCTATTAGTAGGACCCTACGTGTTTCCCTTACAGTTAATATTCAATAAAACCTATTTCACAGACTTACTCCATCTTTGTAAACGATGTGGTAGCCCACATTTTTCCTTGACATCAATATTTCTGACTCTACAGCATATCTCAAGAACTGTTGAGCTTCGGCATCAGACATGTACAGCGCTAGAGATATTGGTCCTTCCCAGTGCTTGCATATCGTTTCCAACATCTACAAAAGAAACAAAGTCGTTCACGAATGCTGTAAGCAAAACTAGAAAGAAACATGGTGGCAGCTGATCAACTTTGCAGGCAGCAAGGAAAGCTTATTCACACTTTCGTCTAATCTGTTTTGAATTTGTGACATTACTACACTACTGCTATTTAACATGTATTAAAATATTTCTACTGTCAAAAAGTAACCTTATCATGAGGTTAGGAGACCCTCTACTTACCTGTAACCTGTCCATTGATAACTGTGCAACCAATGTCACGTCATCTGCAGTAGGGTGATGATTATACTCTATGTAGTACAAATGTGTGCGATGAACTAATAAACGTTCGCGTCTAAAGTCGTAACATTCGTCATCTTCAGTCAGCGCATTGATCTGGAAAATAATTTTCACTCAGTCATAGACCTAATTCATTTTACATGCACATAAACTAAAGTGCAAGATAATCGTATCAAAACACTATTATTAGGTTTATTTATTTTTTCAAAATTAGACTAGATTGTTATCCTTACCTGATCTTCAACTTCGTGGTTTTTAGGTACCCCACAACCAAACAGTTCACGCCTCAGCAAGTTGCCATCATACTCCAGAAAGGTCAAGTACAGGTTTCGGAAGAATTCTATGTGTTTATTCTTCACCTTTAGCTTCATTGGCGAATTCCAATGAATAATCTGCAAATATTATGGACAATAAAGTACAGTTTTCGCCATATATATCGAAGCAGTCTTCTCTTGATTTGCTTAAATGAATATATTGAGTGAATATATGTACACGACACCTAAATACCTTGAGATTCGACACTTCCCTGTAGCACTTTTCACTTCTTGTGTTATCACTCAATTGAACATTCCACTGGCATGGTAAGTTGTACACAAGGTAAGGATGCTGCTTCAATACTGCGTTAAATATATCCTAGAGAAAAGACAACACTTTGATAACAGCTGTGCACATGGCCACATGCAGATTTGTTGTTATAGTTAAGTACAATGTGTTATTGTATTGTCAAATTTAAACAAATAGAATGCGTCACCTGGTCAGCAAGTGCTGTAGATAACATCGTCATTAGTTCCCTTTCAGCAATAAGCCTCCAGGTCTGCATCCAATTCATTTTGCGCAAACGACTCAAATCCAGCAGTATAACTCCCGTGTTAAAGCCTCTTCCCTATAAACATATATGGAATATTACTTAACTCAAAAGTCGGCATTTTGTAGTAAATTGCACAAAACAAATGTTCAAAAATATCTTACCAGAGCAGGCCATGGTCTGTGATGTTTCCATAGTTTCCCTAAGTACCAATCACTCTGGTTCTCTACCAAGCCAACAGCCTGCAAGAAAAAATTCACACACTGATTTGTTTTCAACTCAAGAGATGAAATATTACAAACTGCATAGCATTGCTACTTTACTGTCACTTACCTGCTTTCCTTTTAATTTTCTAAATATTTTCCACAGCTCGGCTATATCTGTAGCAAATGTTATGTCGGTATCAAGTACGATTGCCTAAAAGGAAAATGTTGCAGTTAAATGTTATTAACATCAAACGTTGTTACACAAAATGGACCACATCTGACTAATTATGAAGTACTACAGTAATTCACAGTTTTTGGAATTAAAAAAATTATAGGCTTACTTTTGTGAGATTCTGTGGCAAAGTATTTGGTAGTGTGAGTTTCATAAGTCCGTACACACCAGAGTAATGTTTGTTTGGAATCCAAGACACTTCAGACTGGAAAAAACCCCATATCATTATTCTTATGGCATAAGCATAATTTTTTTTAAAGTTTGTTGCAGTAAAAATAAAGAATTGTTTGTGAAAAAGTGTTAAAACCTTACCTTTAGATCGTCCGCCTGGTAAAAACTAACTTCAACTGTAAACGAAAGCATACCACAGTAATACATACACAAAAATAATCTTTTTATCATTGTTGTGGTAAGAGTTCATGCAAATACTCAAGTGTACAATTCATAGCGTTGACAAAATATTTTACGTGAAATAGAATACAAAACTAACCTGCATGAAGTTTCCAAGTATCAAATACTGTTTCTAAAATATGTTGAGCAATGTGATCGGAGATTAAATGAAAATGCAGTGGATTTTTTCTAAAGAAGAGGATACTTTTAATCAGAGTAACCACCTCTCGTGTGGAATTGTAACGAGCACAAACGATAGCAACGTGGATGATCTGAAAATGAAACACACGAAAACTGAATTAAGCGTACATGTATTTTCATGTAAACGTTTTTCTGTTGTTCTCTTTTTTTCATTAAAGTAAGTGAATTTTTATTTCTTAGACATGCGAAGAGCTTATGTTATCATACTGAGTGACGAGAAAAATATTCTCACACTAAAACTTACTTCACATTTTGGCACTTCGGGTTCGGTATTGACACATCTTACTTTTCCATCAGCTCCTTGGACGGCAGCAGTGTTATTATCAGATTCTCCCATAACTTGTAGACTAGATTGTAAATTCACCAACTGATTTTGTGATAAACTGAAATGGACCCAGAAACAGAGACTTACTGTCTGTACTTAATAATGCAAGCTTTTAATAAAGATCATAATTATTGTTTGGCTTACGTCCACAGGGCTCGACCTATGCGTCGGTCATCGGTCTTTTGCTGACACTTTTCTTGTTTGACCGACACTTCTGATAAAGTGTCGGTCATTTTGACGGAGACTTTTTGGTTAAAATTAACATCAAATTGTTGGGTTGACAGCCAATTCAAATAATTGACCAACACTTTTGCTTAAGTGTCAACCAAAATGACCGACAGATTTTTGTGACTCGATCGATGCCTGCGTCCAAAAGAATAATGAAATGCTTTCAATCTGCCCTTGCTCATGAATAATTAAACACTATGCACTTACATAAATTGCTTATTTCCACGATTCAGTTCCATTTTAAACTACATAAATCCATCTATTCATGTTTCGTAGACAATTCTGTACGTTACCTTAGTTGGTGACGTAATATTTGGTTCTGATCCTCCATTTCTCTGACTCGCTGTGCTAGTTTTGCTTCTCTCTGGTTAAAACCCATAACGTTATCCCCTCCCATCACAGAATCTGAAGAAAATTGAGTACGGCACACATTTTATTCAATGGCATGTGCGGCTCATGGTGTGGCCATACTGAGCGTTAGCGTTTGCGATATCATCAGCGATTGGTAATAATTGAACATCTGTATGTTTAATACAACTGGCCACACTGAAGGGTTGTGTTTAGCATTAACGCTTGCGTCAACGCTTTTGCCGAAAATCAAATGGGTTTAGGACCCATTTTTTGTGTCAAGTTGCACGTCATGTACACATCTCTATTATGAAACTTTATATTTATAACGCTCTCAGTGTGGCAGCCCTGGCGCTAAGAAGGTCGCTGACTCAATCGCAAACGCTACAGCAAACGCTCAGCGTGGCCGAACCATTAGAAGGCGAGCCACAGTCACACTAAACATGGGTTTGATGTGGACTGATGGACAAGACGATAACAGCTTCATTATTTTACTCTATACATTTTACAGAAACCGTTACAATTCTTACCGTCAGCACCAAGTTTACTGTATAGCAAAAAACACATTGGAATTGTAGCACAGGCTGCAAGTACCAGGAGAAGTTTCTTCCTCACTCGTACCATCCTCATAGTCTGCAAGCAAATAAAACACCCGAATTTGTCAAATACTAACGCATAGGAGTTAAAGTGAAACAGCTCGGAGAATATAATTGACCAACAAGAAATTCAATATTTCAGCACAGGCAAAAATAAATGTTAGCCATGTTCAGTAAGGTATCACCCGATATATAATGAAATTCATTATACATAATGAATTTCATTATATGTAATGAATTTGCGTTTACATCTGATAGGACTTTGTTTTGACTGGGCTATTCAGGTGTGATTCCATGCTGTGATTGACCTTACATTGTAAATATCCCATCAAGAAAGGAATATGTTTTAAATTTGGATACTCCCTTACTGCCAGTAACAAGTACAAATTGTAAATACCAATGTGCAATGAATGTATGCATTTTAAAGACTTTTTGGTGATAAATTTTTATATGTCCATTTTTTTTATTTAAATTCATTATATATGATGAAATTCATTATGTATGATAAATTTCATTACATATAATAAAATTCATTATATTTGAGGGTGATCCCTTACTGATGTTTTACAGTAAGGGATCATCCTCAAATTTGATGAATTTCATTATGTATAA
>JBCAUI010543337.1:0-10716 GCA_038406195.1 Haplosyllis anthogorgicola
ATTCTTCCAAGCTGAAGATGACAGTGTGATACTGTCGAAAAGTACTTACTTGTAAAGTAAATTACTATTGGATTGACATGAATTCTTCTACTCATCAATATCTAGAGCACTTAACAGATCATGTAATTTCATTTGGAGTACTTAGTGTGAAGAAGTGATAATATTATCATAATAAGTGACAAAATGTTACTTACAGAAAATACTTCATGAAATTGGATGGAATCCAAAACATTAAGTTAAGATTACATATGTTTTAGAAGAAAATATTATCTAGAGCACCATTTGGATTATGTCCAAGTTTATGTCCATAGTTATATATCCAAGCTTACACAGATTTCCATTTGGAAATATTATCTAGAGCACCAATCGGAGTGTGTCCAGGTTTATGTTTACACAGATCTAGGACAGTTTTCAGAATATTCAAAGATTCCTCCTTTAGTATATGTTACTGCTCTAATCACTGGTAGCCAACAATATTTACAATAGTCATTAGTTTGACAGTCTATTAACTTGATGTATGGTTGACTCACAAAGAGAAAGTCTAACAGTTTATTCTTCTTTTGCTGTTTAATCAGCTTTTTCTCTTCACGTGATATTTCAGCATGTAATAAATCCATTTGTGACTCATAGTCAATTGTTCTTGTGCATGATCTTAATTTCAATTTCTGCTTTGTGTTTTGGAACTGATGTGTAATGGTAGCTGAATGGCCACTGTGTGTGGTTTGTGATCTGGTATTGCATGGATGATATGTGGCTTTACCAGTTGATTGCATGGCTGCAGTACCAATATTTGTTTACTAAAATTATATAAAGAAAGAAACTGTATGTGTGTACATGATTTGAGCTGTCATGTTTATGTTAAATTGTAATATTGCAAATAGTCTATTGAAGCTTTTACTCAGTTAGTGGATGTGAGCCAAGAAATTCATTATTGTTTACACATATGATCATTATAAAATACTACAATAATTTAATTATTAATTATTGAATTAATTTCTACAATTGATTAAATGTGCCTGTAAAAAATATTTGTGACCTAAATTAAGCATTTTGTTGTAAATGAATAATTATTATAATTTAAATTTGAAAATATTGTGTATAGTTCAGATAAAATGCCAATACAGATGAGTCAGGCAGGATCCCTTTCCTCGATACCAAACCCACTCCCACAGGCAGAGACATACAGTGCTCAGTCTACAGAAAGCCCACGCAGATGGACAGATATCTTGACTGGAGATCCAACCACCTGTTATCCACCAAGAAAGCTGTGGTATGTGCCCTCACAGATAGAGCCAAGAATGTATGTAGTACACCAGAAATCTTAGCCAAGGAGATGGACTACCTTCACACTGTACTGCAGATGAACCATTACCCAGACTGGATCCTAGAACAGAAGGAGCCCAAGCCACAGGAACCACAAATAGATCCAGCAATGGGAGAAGAAATCATCCCACTCCGAAAGAAGCATTTCATCTCTGTACCCTACTACCCAGGCCTCAGCAAGGAATTTATGCATTTGTTCAAGGACACCACAGTCCAAGTGTGCTTCAAAGGCCAAAACACTCTTAAATCGTTGCTCATACATTCCAAAGACAAGGTCCCTGAAGCCTTAAAACAGAACACAAATTATAACTCAGTAATTCACAGCAATATGTAAAATAAAATCAAAGTTTAACACAATTAAATACTTACAAGCAAATTAATAGAAAGATTCACTCCTCAAACAAAGAAAAGCAGAGAACAAATGCTGGTAGTATAATGTTATTTGGTGAGTAGCCAAGGATCAAAGTTGTAGCTAGGACTGAACAAACTCAGTAATACAGTAGCATATTCTAAACAGAACATCAAATCAACTAAAAGGTTCTAGTTGTAAAGTTACAATGTCCTGTTGAATGTTGTCATTGTTTTAGGAATGTCACGTTTCTTCCCATCACATCACCGGTAATAAGTGAGTAATTCCATGTGATAGATGTCACAATATTTGTGTTGGATGCTTTCCAATGATACATCTTGAATCTTGAAACAGATCAAATGGCCGTATTTGATTAGTGTGCATGCAGGAACCAGTGAGCTCATGGAATTGGCTCAAAATGGCAGTAATAGAGATTCACGCTGTGCTTGTATTTGTACACAAACACAGCACGAGTTTGCAACTGTCTGTTGTCCCACTGAGAGTAAATTTCATCCTATCACAGACTCCTATTTATTGACTGTGATCCTATGCATGGCTATCAGAGGCCGCAAATACGAAATCAAACAGGTGACAGCACCCGTTTTAAACCTGCAATCAATCGGCGATAGGGTGTCCCCCCTGTAAAATTGATTTCATGCTTTAATGAAATCAAGATGAGAAAAGTTTAACAGAAACATCAACAGTAGCCATCCTAAGCAGCATCTTTTTGTTAACCGGGGGATATTTACAGAACTTTTTCACCATGTGTGAAAGATAAATCAGTCTGTCACAAGAGCAAAACATATCTCCTGCCTTTTTTCGTCTGGAGACGATACAAAACATTTATCTCCAAGTGTTTGTACTATTTGTTCCATATGCAGTGTAGTTAGAGAATTGCCTACATTATTCGGTGTCATTTCTGTTTTACATCGTCCTTACTTGGCAACTATTTCATGTGGCATTCAACTCAAATTATTGGATATTTAATAGGATGTTCTAATTAAGGTATGTTTCGAATTTGTTTGTTGGAAACTTTGAAACTTGAACAACATTTTTGTCAAGCGTTATGCTGCATGAGGAAACTATGATTGGAACATATTTTCAAATTTGTATTCATACTACAAGGGTGTACATGCATTCAAACCCTATTAAGTGAAAGGCATTCTAATGACAAGCATGTAAGTGTTCGGACCTCTAAGAAATTTTGCTACCTGACGCATTTTAGAAGATGATAAATGGAAGAGAATTTCAGGTTTGGTACAGAGGTTTGACATTCATGGCATGTCTAAATGCATTGTACACTCAAGTACATCACCAGTGATATTTTTTGTGGGTTGAGCCCAAAGGCATTTGTACATTCAATAGGGATAACAAGGATATGTCTTTGGGTTTGCTGTGAAGATAACGGAATATTAAGGTCAATGGTCAAAGTGTCTTTCATGTTATGTTGTAATAGATCAACAGAACGTAGGGAACTATATTGAACTTCAATAGACGATTTCAAAATTTAGGCATCAGAAGGAACTTAAAACATGTTAAAATTATCCAGAGGCCAACGTTTATTTCATGCGATGTAGTCATCGATCTGCCTCCAGTGAAATAATATGAATGTAATTTGTTTACAAGAAACTCGGTGCTGAGGTATTTGAGGTATTATAGGCTAATTAACTTGGGCAAAAAGATTCTTTCCATTGTAAAATTTTATCAGTAATTTTTCAGTCATCACTATTAGTTATTTTACGAATAACAGTGTGAAATTTGCTGCAGTTAAAGCTATTTAGTCTAGCATAATTAAATAAGAAAAGCAACTAAAGTAAAATAGTATCCTAATAGGGCCAATGCAATATCCCTGTGCTTGAATTTCAGGTCTGTAATTCTTGCACATTATGCGCTATTTGTCTTAAGGTTGGTGTCAATATCTTTACAAAACTCACCATCGCTGAAGTTTTTCGGTCCGATTACTTTCAATAAGGTTTATAAAAAATACTTTCAGTTCCATTACAAAACACATTAATAAGGGAGTTTCAAAATGTAGCGTGCCATTATAATCTCCAGTCTAATTACTAATGTATTTAAGATGTTTTGATATTCGGTATCCTACTATTACTGTTCACTTGATCGCAAAAAGACGCAAAAGGAAGAGTCATATACACTATTTCAGCATTTAACTTCTGATAACCCATAGATATTCATCTATACGTGTCATCATTGCCAGACATAAGTGCAGCATGACAGCTAAAAAGTGTAACTTTCTGTCGTACATGGCCGTGTACAATACAAAACATTCCATATTTGATTTATCAGGATTTTAACCCATTTCTATTAGATGTACATCTGAACATTTTCTAAGCGAGGAATATGTTTGTAAAGTTGTTGTAAATATTCCTTACCATTATTATTCCTTACTATTAATCCTTTCGAAGCCATGGGTATTGCTGCTAAACCCCTGACCAAATTACTATTAAAAGTTAACGTCCGAATTTCAATAACTCAGCATGAAAGTCAATTGAAAATTTCATGCTGAGTTATTAAAATTTGGACGTTAACTTTTAATAGTAATTTCACGATCAGGATAGATTAACTGAGCTCTGTCATTTTTGTTCTGTATCATCGATGTCCAATTCTGGCACCTAAATTTAGAACTTCACAAAACGTAAAGACAAATGTGTCTGATTTTTATTTTGGCAATTTGCAGTACTGTAAGTCCTTGAGTAATACCAGTGATCAGGAACATGAGAAACAAAATCCCTTTCTAACACCGACTTTTGAAATTAATAAAAAAAAATAGTCTGGAGAACTTGAGCAGCAGCAGCAGCAATGTTTTAGGTCGCGTTATTAGCCTTTCATGTTGTCGGTCTCATCCGGGTTTAGAAAACTTAAAATTTGTGTAATTTGCAGTAATGACAGCAATAAATGGTCGAGAATATGCAAATCAAGTACTATCTAAATATTATTATACATTCTTAAAGTAAGCAGAAAATTGCGACAGCGATATTTTTCGTAGCGGGTTTGTTCCAAAAGTAAGACGATCTAAAACAAACAAATGTGTACAACGTCTTCACGCATCTTCAGTTTTGGAAATTTGTGGACAAGTAAGAAACATATATCAGAACAAAGAAGTTCGTTTCTGCGCTACTTACGCCAATAAAAGTATCGCGTGAAGCGAAGCTAATTGTGCAAAAATTGATAGAATTTTCTTTCGTTGGAGGAATTGCTCTAGAATGTGTATTTCCATTATTGTCAGACATTACCTCTGACTTCCTGATTGGTTCAATTGTGTTACATTGCAATACAAATAATGCGTTTAGAATTCAGTCATGCTTCCATCACAAGTGACTATTGTGATGACACATTGGACTTCCCCAAGCTAATGGATGTTTCTTTCTCGGCCGCGAGGGACAGCACCTGACGGGCAATAAATCCAACGTATATTTTTGTATTCTGATGAACAGGGGAATGTTTTGGAAGAGAATTCCTTCTCCTATGAAAATAAAGCGTAAATATTTATTATTTGCAAAATCAATTGCGTTTGTGAAACTGACCAGAGAGCACCGCCTCTGTACGAAGATGTAGATCTGTATCAGCCGATTATACTGGCTAAACTGTCCGTTAGTTCTTGCTGATGCTTTGCCGACAAGTGAAAAGATTGTTTTACATATCTATTTATGTATCATATATGTTTGTTTATTTAACAGGAACGATAGAAACATGGAAGTGATCAAGACCTTGCTGACCATAAAGATATTAATCTTGTGTGCGGGTGAGTTGGCCTTGCCTTCTACAAAAAACACTCATCTGTAATGTATATCTCGATTGTCGAGGAAAATAAAACCAATACATTTGTTGAAATACATAATTAACAATGATGCTGACGAATTGTTTAAAATATGCACCGTATTCCCTTTATAAAATGATGGCACCGGATGCCGAGACCAATTTTTGAATCGCTACACAAAAACCACATCAACTGTGTACATAAGGGTATGTAAGGGAGCTCCCACATGTTACTGAAAAGTTCATATCGATTTTTTGTGAAATGACATGCCTTAATTAGAAATATTAAAATAGAAATTCTGGTTCTTGTAAACGTCTAATTTTCTGAGTTTTACAACTGATTAAGTTTTAAACTTAATGTAACTGAGGCCAAAGCCAAAGGTATCTTCCCTTCAGTAAAAATTGTACTTGATCAGGAAAATAAATTTTTTATCTTCGTTTCCCAAATTGGGTGCCAAATTTAGAGGGAATACGATATTCTATGTTTCCATACTATAATGATTCTTAAGACTTTTCTTGCCTACTCTATTCGTACCAATTAACTTGCATTTTATTGATCTTGAAATTCTATATAGCAGTTGGGTTTGGTGATAGTTTGAAGTGTTACATCTGTACATACAAGAAGGGCTCTGCTACCTTCCCTCCCAGCGTACTACCGTCAACGGTTGCCGACAACGCGCAATGCGTCGATCCCTTCAACATCAGTGACAACAAAGTGTCGACCACAAAGTGCGACAAGGGACATTGTGCAGTAAGTTATGAAATGAGGTGTAATTAGCAGGTCCACTCAGCTCATGAAATTACTATCAACTTGAAAACATACAGAACAACGACAGGACAGAGGAATTCAACGTTGACGTGTTGTTGTTCCCAAACTGATATGAATTTCACCCTCTGTCATAAAAATATTTCTGGACACAGTCACTTTGTTTTATTTGTCACTGCAATCTGTGAATAAAATAACAAAAATGACTCCCTATACTTTTTTCTACTTCAGAAAAAGATCTACAAATTTGAAGATACGGAATTTTACCAGAGAGATTGCATGTCTTCCTGTGAGGATTTTTCGGGAGAGAAGGTTCGAGGCTTTGATAACGTGGAGCTTGATCAAAGCTGTTGCGACGAAGATAAATGTAACTCAGCAACAACCAGATCTCTGCACGTTTATTTCCTCTTCCTTTCTGTGCTTATTTTACTGGTTTCGTTCAGGTTTTCGTAGTGCAACTTTGGTTATTTTGACTAGTCAAAGTAGATGTACATAGTGAACTAAAACTTCCGTCTTGAATACTGGGAAAATATTCAGCCATATACGATTTTTTCTCGGAAATTAAAAGGAAATCCAAAGAAGTAGCAACAACTCAATTCGGCAATGAATATTTAGGATTAAATTTTTATTACATAGAATCAAGTATCAGGGATAACATTATTTGTGACATCCTATAAATTTCAAAATACTGTAAATATGTAAAAATTTTGTTCATTTTATAATATTCTAAATAAGGTTTAATTCATATTTTCCCTTATAAAGTCAAACCTCCTTGAGTATCTGAAGTTTATATTTTGCGAGTAAACGCCAAGGTGTACATCATGGTTGGGTCAACTAATGAAATTTTCTGTCATCGACATAATCTCTTATGAGCGAGGAATTGAATTTCAATTCGTTGAAAGTATAGAAAAATATCAATTTGTTGAAAGTCTACAGAAAAATGTCAATGAGTCCACAATGAAATACAAAATAGGTTGGGTTGTATTAGCAATGATAACTTTATCAGACAATTGCATTCTTCTTCCGTTTTGGATTTTTCGATGTCCAAGAGTATACCAGCTACTGATTTTCGCTAATTCTACCAAATGAAATTCGACAGCAGGTGGTCTTTAGCCTAAAAACTGACAACAACAATCAAATTATATAGTTATCAGAAGACTAAACAAAATATTACATTTCAACCTCATAAGTTAGAATGTTACGCTATGACGTTTTTAATTACATTAGTAATCGTATTTTCATTTGATAGACAGCAATTGAACAATTGCAACCTCGCTCTAATTAACATGTTTAACTGCCACGACGGACATGGACATCAAAGTGTATGTTTGATATGTTTTACACAATTGTTGTTTTTTCTTCTTTATTTTACCTGGCCAATTAGGTTAACTTGCCCAGATAGACAGGTAAACTTGTACTTGTACCTACAGATAGTTTTCAGGAGAAACTTGATGCGTGGCTTAAGAAGAAACACTGTACATCTTGATGCACTTTTCAAAAATTAATAATGCTTTAGCTTGGGAAGGACAGAAACTTAGATGAGTAAATCTTTACAGCAATAAAACTGTATTTGAGTGTATCACTCTGCATATTGTTAATGTTTTATAGTTGTTAACTATATCATCATGAGAATCTGTATTTTAAATCTACTTGTTCACTAAAAAGTATATAAAACTGACATAGTTTCATTTTATTATAACAAAGTGCTTATTAGTTTATCCTATTGATATTTCATCATTTGAAATTCGGTTATGAAAATTACTTACTGTCTGATTAGTTTACACATACCATCTCATAACTTTAGATATAACACACATTGTTATTTTTACATCAGTAGAGTACAAACTTTCCAAACTTTTAATGTGACGGGACTATTGTAGAAGTACATTACACTCGTACAGTCACAGATCCCATCACTTGACAATACAGAAACCCATCCCTCACTTCCTGAAATTGCAGTTATTCAGTAAAATCTCGATCAAAATCCGCGACCACCTCTAATTTCGGACCGTTACTATGCCAGGACAACCCTGTATCGACGGGCGGAGGGCGCTAATTATTCACTTTTTGTACCAAATTTCACCGTGACTTCTTTGCACTCTCAAACAATTACGTCAAAACATTTGAAGCTGGACTTTCAACCCAATCAACTGTGAATGAAGTTGTAACTGATGATGAGGCATTCTTCGGTCGCTCTTGAAGGTGATCGTGAATGACAAGACTTAGGGTAGAACCTTCATTGTGACACTGAGCCAAACGAAAACGTAATTAATGTCTCCAAGTGGCGAATATGAAAAAAACTCTAAAATGATCAAATTTATTTTAAATATTTATTTCAATAATGTAACAAACTTTGTGATCGCCTACAATAATAATAATACTGCACGTGTATCACAGACGCTTCTATTGTCACGTATTAACAGCAACAAACTGTCGACAATATAAATTTTTCCGAGTCGGTAAATAAAAAAATACTCGCATTATTTTTACACCATTACCGAGAAATACACACACCTTTAAGGGAGGGAGCCTTTTCACACTTTCACTTCTTTCGAAAACTTCAGTGTAGGTGATGTGAAACTTATTTCTTGGACTATTTTTCCCATAAATCTTCAATTTATAGAAAATTCTGAACACATCTTGAATCAAAGGTCAAATAACGGAAACCGTCAGTTTCTGTTACACTAGGGGACAAAATAACGCATCTACCATAAAGAATTCTATCCAGAACATAAAAATGCATTTTTTAAGAATCACAGCTGCGAAAATGTTTCGTGAAAGAAATGTAATTTAGTAAGAAAATTCTGCCTTGTTTGGAATATAAAATGGGCACGTTACACTTAATACTTCATTGCTTTACAGGTTTACGTTTTTTTCTCTTGTGAGAACCTATTTTCTCAGTTTTCATTAAAAATCAAATCCACTTATTAAAAGTAGTCGTCTGTTTTAGACACTCTGACAGTATAATATAATAGTAGTTAATCAAACATATCTGAAAGTAACTGGCGGAAGAAATTTTAACTTCAGATTGGAGACCATGCATTTGTAAAATTCAATGGCAGGTCGAAAACATGCACCAAAAGGACAAAACTTCCTTTAGCTTGTTACATGCCGTGACAGACACAAACTCGTTTGTGCTAAAGTATTTTTGGAAATAAATTCGATAATATGCGGCCAGAGGGCTCATTTTCATATGTTTGATTAGATCATTCGCAACAATAGCACCATTATTCCGCAAGTGTGATGCAGACACAAACATAATTAAGCAAAAAGCTACAACAACAAAGTACATTTATATATTATAATATGAAAAAGAAAAAAAACAGAATAAAAAACGCTATATACAAATATTATGTTCAAGCTTACAGTGAGGGATAATGATATTTTTATAACTACTTTTCCTTTCCGCCAGAATGCAAACATACTCAGTGTTTATGCTGATTCACAATTGCATTTACAATACAGCATCTTTGAGAGATGCATACATAAGAATCTCATTTATAAATTTAATATTCAGAATACCTCAGCTACAGAATAGATATAGTAATGTATTGATAATTGTCAGGATTTTCACTGTTCTAGGAAATTCTAATTTCTTGTAATAGGCTACAACTTTAATTGCAAAAAAATTTAATACTAAATCTATTTCCTTCTTGTGTGCTGCCCCTGACGTGACTAGAGATATGTATTGAAATTGCTGTTCGTGTAAATGTTTATCTATACAATGTGCTTGTGAAAAAGTAAAAATTACAACAAATTTTACAGAAGGTGTGTAACCTTTGTTTGTTGTCGTCGCATATACGCTCTTTTTCGCTATGGAAAAGGATTGACAATTTTATCTGGAAACTATTTTTAATACTATGGCGTTCACGTGACATACTTTAGCATCTTCACATATGAAAATAATGTGTGATGCCGAAATGGACTGTCCGTCAGGCCTATTCATTGGTGTGTAAGAACACTTAAATCGATAAAGTAACGAAAGCAAGCAGAGGCTACACAGCCAGTTAGAGTGTTCACACACACGACACAAGTGAGAACAAGTCAATTTTGTTATCAAAATAGAAACAATAGAAATTCGCTTTGTTCAATTGAAGGTAACAACTGCCTAAACGTTTAATATTAATGAGGTGAACAACATGTTTTCCTGTGATAGAAAATACAGACTGTACATCACGTAAAATGTGTATATCAAGATATTCATCCCAATTAACTGTATTTAAGCACACAATTCAGATCATTTGGCGAGCTCATTTCTTTTGATGAGCAGATCATGAAATTACTATCAAAAGATTAGCGCTACAATTGAATTGAATGAGCTCAGCATAAAATTCTATTGATGTGGGGCGCTGAACTTTTAATAGTAACTAGATGGAACCCGTCGGTACCCGACGGGATTACAAAGAGAGACAGAAAGAAAATATATATATATATATATATATATATATATATTGTGTACGGTGATAACCCAACGAGGTTAAATTCCTTTAAGTCTGTATTCAAA
>JBCAUI010543348.1:0-10716 GCA_038406195.1 Haplosyllis anthogorgicola
TTTAAATTGTAAGTTATTCCCCCAGAGCAGATGCTGGCATGCCATAACCGTGCGAAGCACGGGTTCCACCTAGTACTAATAAATATTCTTACAAATGACCAGCTTTCAAAATCAGAGGCTTGTTAAAACAGGGTGCTCTGTTTCTGTGATCAGAACTGCGGTATATTCAATAGGATTCGTTGCGCTCAGAGTTTCGAACACTTCGTGTTCTTCGCTACATTTTAATAAGACTTTCTACCACCAAAGTTAGAAACATGTTAACCAATCTGGAGTCAATACCTATCAAGGTTTCAACAGACAGAGACTAATCCACCCAGACTGATCTTTTGACAACATGTCACCATGAAAGGCAGAACAAGAGCAGAACATCTCATATGTACAGCTTGAATAACATTGTGTGTGAAGTGTTCCAAAACCGGTTTTAATACAATAGAACTTCACCACAGCTCTATCTGAGATCACAGATGAAGACTTGGCACCGGTACTGTTAGTGAGCTCTTTTTCCTATGTCTATAATTGTAGCAGAACATATGAAACAAAAGTCTTCTGTAAATTATGTCTGCACCAATCGTTATTTAATTAGGTGTCCCGATAAGGAGCACTGACCCTCATGCCTCCCCCGACTCTTTCCTATAATTGTCAGAAATGGCCAGACATGCATTTTCCCCAGTCCGGCGGGGTGGGGTCCTGGTCAACCTTTTCCTAACTTTTGACACTGAGTCCAAATCTGCTGAAAATGCATTTTCCCCAGTCCGGGGGGGGGGGGCTTGCTGAAAGCATGATGGTGAACAAACGCCCGGTCAAGGTGTAATCTTGAACTTGCCTTTGTATAATTGCCATCACCAGGCATGTTTCAGATGGGTCTGATGCTATGGATATCATTGAATAAACGAAACCCTTGCGCAAACAGTGACCTTCCACGTAGTAACATCTTACAAGTTGAGAGTTATTGCACAAGATTAAACAAGGACATGCTATGAAACCTTATATCTTGTAGCATTTTTGTCATCCTCAAATTATTCAGTTCACCTACGTCTGATTTCCAAAAGTCATAAATTATGAGCACATTACTAATTTTACGCCCATGATATTGCCAGAAAATTAAATTCAACGGTCCAATAGGCTTTAGCTCTCTCTCTGATTTTGACAAAAATTGTTTCTGAAATTCATGACGTGGGAAGGAGGGATTTTCGACAGTTATCCTACTAATTTCCGAAAATACATCAAACATTTGTCTGAATTTTGTTTCATCTCAGCCTTACTTTTAAGTAAATTTCTGAAACTGCTTGTTGCTCAGATGCCCTTTGTGAAACAGCTCAGACGAATATTCCAAGGTTTGATTATAAATATTGCAGCGACATAAGATCAGATATCAGAGGCTAAATGTCTTGATATATGGTTGGTTTGCTAGCACAAGAAATGAATTTTGAATGTTACCATTAGCCCATTGGCTTTAAATGTTGTTTCTGCAATCCTCAGTCACGATAACAATACTTCACATTCACCTTCTGTCTGCAAAGATTAAACCTTGATATAAACGGCAGCATTTAAATACATGCTCTCACAGCAGAGCGATTCGGTGTAGAAAAATCTATCGTCTTTAGGTTTATGTAATTTCAATTTGTTTCACCATAAAATTTCATACATTAAACTGATGGTTAACATCTAAGCAATTTGTGTAGACTAACTTTGCTAGATTGACAAAATTATATATTTATGAATTTGAGTAAATGAAATAATGAAATCCGCTAGGTCTCTTCACATATATGTGTAGTGAAGGTATTGGGTGAATAGAGATCTGATTGAATGGGCAAATTTGTCTATTACACTGCACGCAAAGTTGATAAATTGTCACGAAGTATATGAGAATGAAAACAACTTCAATAGTTATTGTACAGTCCTAAAATTTGACTATTGCACTCGTGGTCAACCTATTCGTAGGGTAGACGTATTGGCTGCTACGGAATGCAAATGTGGTTTAACACAGGAATAATGATTGGTTGTTTGAAGGATATGAATACATCTGAAATGTGGTGCTTGCACTGCAAATCAGCTTCTTCCGAAACAATACAGCCAAAATTGGTACCATATTCGTGTAAACAACTGACTTGACTTGCACAATGATAGTTTGAGACTGCTAAACATCTATCTAGTGAGCCTTTAATTTTAGCTTGAATATATTTTGCAGTCGTGCGTAGTTACTGCGAACGAAATTTACATGACTGAGAGCGCGTCAAAATGGTTTTAACGAATTTAAAACAATTGGCGTCAGTTGCGCATTAACAAAGAACCACTTATGAAACATACGACACAACGTGTAACGACAGGTGTCCGGGATGATAAAACATCAATAGTTTAATATTGTATGGATGTATAAATGTATTATTTTGATCACTATATTGAATTATATGTGGCGCCAATCGAAATGCAATTTATAAGGCACAGAGGGATTTTGGAGCAAAAACTGTTCCCAGCCGCTAATTTAGTGATATACTTTGTTCCGTAGAAAGATGGGTTGTTAATGTATTTGTTCCTGTTCAGAGTTTGTTCCTTGTGAATTCAATTTCAACACGAACATTTTGCCTTTGAAAGTCAATAGATTATTGGTCTTTTCACAAGGGCAAACATAATCAAAGAATGATGAAACATTCGAATTCATAGACCAAGGTCTTGGAAGTGGTTGCATCAAGGAATTCAGAAGGACATTTACAAATGACATGAATGATAAAGCAAGATTTAAAGTTACAAAAAGTAAAAAAATGTACTTCAGCAAAAAAGGGGAGATGAACAATTGTGAAAATGTGATACCAATTGGCAGCAGGCTCCAGACCATATTTTAGGTCATCAAAATAACTTGTTATTTCTGATGAAAATATTCTACCTCACAACCGAGTATCTAAGAATGAATAATGTTCAAGAAGAAAATGCATTGCATAAGTTAAAAACAGGTGCCCTCAATGCCCTTCAAGAAATTCCATTTTCGAGCTTTTACCCTAGATTAGTCCTTTTGTGTCAGAGCACATGTTCTCCTATACTACGTCTTATTCAAAATCACTAGATATTACAGTAATCGCAACCTGACAGAACTGTAACACTTAACATAGAGTAAGTCGTTCTTGGCGAAAAAGGGTAAAGGAGTGTTATCTACAACTTACAGCTTGAATACCTAAGTGCACATTATGATGTATATGATGGAAATTTGTGTTAAATTTTATTTAAAGGTTAATCTTCGCACAAAAACTGCAACAAGACTATTTTCAAACAGTTATAAGCAATGCTGCTTTACCTTACAATAATTTTTGGAATGTTTCAATGAAGTAACTTTTAATTAGACAACATGCTCTATTCATTTTCTCAAATCACTGGGGAAATTGTTTCTTGATGTGTTTCTTTTCGAAGAATTATCGTCAAAAGGCTTTCAAATAACGTTGAATGAGGCATTTTACTGACGAATATGTAATTACTTTTGTTGTATTTCGAATTCTTTCAGAGAAATCGTTTTTTAGCGTTCTACGATCTACAAGCAGTAACAACATAACAACATTTTCCAATGAGGAACAACGAATAAGAAGGACCAGGATGATTTGGAACACAATAATTCTTGTTCAGTTATTCTTGGCAGGCATGTGATGGCATCTGTAATAGTATAAATTTACAAAGCTTAACATAATAATGTCTTTATATCATTGCATATTGCATTAAGGTATTAGTATTATTATGTAAGTTCATTATAAAGATAACATAAGCAGTGTGAAAGATGAAAGCAAAATCTCTTTATCCACGTTCACAGTGAAGTAAATATCAAGGGTAACGATATAAATTAATTGGCACATTTGAGTAAACTTAAAACATTCGTGTCTGCATCTTAAAAACGAACCGAACTGAGGAAATCACATGAGCAGTCACGCCTAAATCGAAAGCGTTCTTTTCGTGAGTATTTGGGAATATTGTTGCCAGTGTAAAGCTTTGCAAGATGTGATATATGTGACGTGCTGTGGTCCCCACCTTATTTTTCTGGCTATTTTTCGGTTAGTTGGCTACGCTTGGCTGGTGCCGCTAATGGCAGCGCTCCACAGGAGCCACTCCATTGGCGACAGCTGGGTGTCACCTTGCCAGGGGAAATCTATTTATAGAATTCCTCTCTGGTTACTGCCATGTGCATGCACATAGGGAGTGTTCAATGTGGCATCATTCAAATGACGCTATGTCGACCACATCACTGTGATGACATCATCCATGATGTCACCATGGCAGCTCTTTAAAACATAGCGGCATGTGCCATAATTGCCTTTGCCTGGTTAGAGTTACTAGGAGAAGGACTGCTAGCACATCCCTAATTCCCTGAGCAGCCACTCCCCTAGCGGTGTTCAACCGTTACCTTTGTCTTGCCTCTTAGTTGTTACCATGCAGCAGCTGTAGCTGCCACTCTCTTAGCATTATTATCTAATTCGGTTGCAAATGGTAGCCACACTGACAGCAGTGCTAGGCCCTAGAGTAAGGTACTAGAGCAGGATTGCCCCTTTCGCCGTAGCCAGAAGGTGGCTGAAAGAGTAGACACACCCGGCGCTCACGTTATTAGCGGTACGCGGCGAGCGTACATCACATATAGAATAACATTAACCAAACCAAACAACGCAAAATCTGATGCATAGTCTTTCGAAATTGAAATGCGGTGTGCATCACATTACGGCAGTACCAACACAGAGCATTTCACCCTTTGTCAATTTCGTCTTCTTAAGTTTTCCATTCTTACAATATGACATTTGAAATTTAAGCTACTCCATTTTCAGGATTACAGATAAGAGGTTTTGGAAGTCCCTTTTCAACGGATTTTAAATTTCCTCCTGTAAGTATTGCCGGTCTAGTTGGATTCAGCGTATTAAAGATCCGATATAAATCTCTGTCACTGTGACACACATATTATGATGAAACTTGCAACCTTTATTTCAGCTGATACATTTTAACAGCACTGTGTATTTTCTACGATTAAATATTGTTTGCATAGATAAAATAAAGGAATTGTAGGGTAGAAGTACAATTTTAAACGAGGCCTGCCAATTAATGGACAAACTTGTATCAATTTGGTGACGATGTTTGGTACAAGTATTAAAGAATTAAAATATTTCCAGACAATTTAGCAAAGTTAAAAGTTTAACCAACAGCAATGATGCCATGGATGAAAAAAAACCTTGTAATCAAATCCATCACACACATTTTAAGCATGAAACCTTTGAACAAAAGTTTGAACCGTTTACCTTTTGTATAAATAAGGTGTCGTGTCGGCAACGCATCCACAGTGTTTTGCAACAAATTATCGTGTATTAAACTAATACGCAGATAATATTCACTGTCAAATTAGAAGATCTGCTTTAAGAGAGTGCAGTAATAAATCGCCTGCACAAAGGTTATATATTGTTTCACTTGAATAACCAGCTTAACGTCTATGGTTTGATAGGCGTATGAATGAGCTTGGGTCATCTGTCTCCAATTGCGAAAAACGCCGACAGGTTTCGCATATTTCATAGCATTTGCTTGACTTTCTTTCAGACAAGTACTTATGTGTTATGTATAAGTAGTCATGTAAGCGCCTTTAATGTTAATTGGGGGTTTGTGTTCAATTTGTACTTTCCTTTATGTGGTAAATACGTTAAAGGAGAATTGCTGTTAAGAGTATGTGCACTGATTTGATGACGGTAACTCGAGGAGCAGCTCAAAGTTGTAAAAAAGTCTTTGTCTTTTTAAAAGGAATGAGGCATTCACACATGAAGTGAATACAATTTGTGCACACACGCATTACTAAAGCTGTTAGTGTCTCATACTTTTTAACTCTGTGTCATACAGGTGACTTTGACACTGACTAATGCATTTTGCAAATCTAACTTTATACTTTCACTTGTCATGTGTTGTATGTGTGCACTGTTAGAGCTACCTCTTCAAAGAGATTTTATGCAAATCATTTCCCTCCAATAATGTTAGCACCTCAGAGGAAGTGCTTCTTCATGGAAATGACAAAGATAAATCACGACTGTCACTTTATTGAAAAAGCGTCACAATCGATTCGGCTGCTTTGCCACTGCTCTCTGCTAATTATTTTTGAAAGTGCCCGTAATGGCGCTGGTGCAGTCAGCAAACTCAAGGGGATAATTTCATTATAAATCCCCAATGCATTTGATATGTGTAATTTAACAAGGATTGTGCACTCTTTACCTCGGAGTTTCTGTCAAAATAGGGTAAAGCTGCAATTCAGTGACACACCTACTGCTTCACTGCGATACCTGAGTTTGTTTGATAACTTGATGGATTGTAAATCTGCCACTAATTTAATAAACAACTAAATGAAACATCTTACAATTGCTGCGTATCTAATTGCAGTTTGCTTTGTAATTTAGATCTGAAGTGTTGCAAGTCATTAATAAGGAATTTGGCAGGTACAACAACTTGTAATATTTCTTTTCGAGAGGCACTTGGGCTAAAGGAATTAATTTGACATCCAGGCGGCATATCAGGGTCTCATTACAGGACCGAGCTTTTTACGGACGGCTTGCGACCCTTGACGTACACAAACAATCAGATTAAGGCCGCTGTTTAGAGACGATCTGTTTCCATTAGAGAATGTTACAACACTAGCACGTTATAAAATTATGTAACATTCTGTTTTTAACTGTTATTAGCCAAGAACTACAGAATTTGTATCTTTAGATATGAATGCTCAAACATAATTACGAAATGTACAAAGAAAATTACAAACTTTTAACTCTTGGCGATTCTAAGGATTGAGTCGGTTTAAGAACGAATTAAGATTACATTACTTCATGCTTTTGACCGTCTCTTTACGTGTTTACTCGCAGCGGTCTGGTTACTGTGGCAGAAACACTGTTCACAGAAACAGTTATGATTGACCCTTTCTTAACTCAAGCAACTTACAATGTAAGTACCAAGAAAGGTAATGAGCTACCTAGAGAGAACCAATGAAATGTTTTCCTGTGCGTCAAGTGATAGTTTAAAATTTACCGCGTTGATGGCCATTCTAAGAGTTCACTATCAATGACAGAAATTGGGAAGGTTTGGTTGTTGAATTAGGTAGATTAATCAATTTGTGAGGTCTAAATGTCAATGGATATCAAGTGAAATGTTTAAAGCGTGATCATCTTATTGCAAGAAGTATTTGTTCCAACAAAGTATCGCTCGAAAATATAACAAGCTAAGATTTTTGAGTAAAGTTGAAACGATCACAACGTTAGAACTTTGCCTTTAGATTGGAAAATTATGCCAGACAATCACTTTGAGAATTGTAGCTCCCGGGCGGAAGGCAACCTGATGGGTTAAGCTTTGGTCAGAGGCCATCGCCTCAAACAAGCATCCATGACATGCCTGAAAAACTGTCACTGACGTGAATAACAATGAGCTGAAGAGAGACAAGTAAACAATTTTCATTCAATTACAAATTACTACCTCTATATATTGTCTCAAAGCAACAGTTCTTTTTCACTTTGTTACTGTTGTTGCTCACTGTTAAGTCGAAAAAATGCTTGCAAACACAGATGGGGAACGATCCTTTAGTTTAAAAACCTATTTTCGCCTTACGTCAATGAAGCAACAGTAAGCTAGATTTTCAACATCGGTCTCACACGATATTACTGTATTCCGCGGTGTTTCGGTCTACACTTTGTAATTGTCAGTACATTCAAATATTTTTTTCAGAAATGCTTTTGAAAATGATGTCACTACATTTATTTTTTCCGATTACAATTACTTGCTTTTTTCCCTTCAAGTTCGACAAGACAAGAGCATTTTTGCGTAGATCTCATTGGTTGGGTTTTCAAAGCGAAGAAAGTCTGGGTTGCCATAAACTTATTTAATACGGCACAGGAAGAAAGTCGTATCAGTTTTGCAACGATAGAATTTCACGCCGTTATTGCTCGTCAATAGCACAACGTTGAATTAATTACCTTTTTACCAAACGTTCTCAACTTGAATGAATTTTCCGTGAGGTTGAATATTGTATTGTATTAGTAAACTCAAAACACATTATACACTTTATTTAATACTTCTTCGCTTTTTCATAATTTACAATATTCAGAAAGACACATCATGTTACCTTTCACAAGACTGAAACATACAAAGTTGTGATGAGATGAGTTGAAACTACATCGCGAGAAATATTAAATTATAAAAGATAATGCAAGACAACAAAGCACAGTTGTAGAAAAAGTTGTGAAAATTATGGTTTTGAGATCGTTACATTTACAGTTACACTGTATACTTTTTGTCGCTTGAAAATATGAAGACAAAAGTATGCTTCGTCAACGCTATCATGGAAAATTGAGACTGACGCAATGTGTCTATCTATCCTACCCACTTCTTAACTGCAGTAATTCAATAAAGGAGTGAAAATGATTTATCTCAAAGAGAAAAGTATCTTACCTGCAAGTTAATACCTCAAATAAATCTCAAAGTGTGACGGAAAGATTAAGAGATTCTTATCCAAATTACAACTCACAGAATTGGGGACTTCAGTAAAACGAGCTACTTTTCTTGTGTTAAGTTTCGTGATGTTGACTGCAGTTCTGAAGGGGGACGAATAGGATCTTCCAGCTTCGGTTTCCCCAACCTGTGAGACAAAGTTGCTTTACAACTTGTAGCGGAATATATTCTAGAGGAGGAGACAGGCAGGGTAGGACAGGGGAGGCAACAAGTTATCTGCAGCTTTCAAATCAATATTGTCTCTTGGCTTTAACAATGGAAAAGTCATTTCCCAAAACCTCGCTTCATTTCACTCAATCCTACGCAGTATCAAAACGAGACTGGTAGAACCTAGTCTATCAATATGACGTCAGTTAAGGCAACCACCATAGGCATCGCGATTGTGTAGGAGTTTTAGATCAGAATGAACCAAATCGTTCAAAGGACATTTTATGCGGAATAAACAAATCTGTCATATCTACTTAAAGGTTATGTAAATGTGAGACATTTATTTGTGGTGACAGGATTTATTAGGAAAATACCACACAAACTGTGTTCACAAAGAACTAAGAACCTATGCGTTACGATAATAATAGTCTGATGCCGTACCATCCCTTTGCTGACAATGCTAATCCTCTTGTCATTTGAGGATTAATAAGTATCTGGGGCAAATATCGCTTGGTATATCACCAAGGAATTCCCACTCGAGTCTTAAAACTAATAATAAATTTAAGATCTTAAAATAAAAAATTGTGTGAAAAGAACATTTCCATTTAATTCTGTAGTCTAATAAAATTTCATTGTTCCGGTATACATTTGAATTTATTTAACCATTATAATAAATAGGACAGACGAATTTAAACAAAAATGGTCCTATCGATTGGGCCTGGAGAAAATATACGTCTGAAGTTTACACTTTCCAAAAATGAATAAATAAATAAATGAAAAGAATCCATATCGCAATACAAAAAATGCGGTACGATATGTCGTGATGATAGTTTCTCGAGCATCTGATTCTGATGCAATATTTAAAGCTGAACAATACTAATGAAATGAAATCCATTTCATCAGTATTGTTCAGCTTTAAATATTGCATCAGAATACAAAATTTACATTGGATATAAGGCCCGTCAGGATTGGATTGATCGATATATGTAGGAAAATAATAATAGGATCGTACAATTTTAAATCCCGTCATTAGTGAATCTGATTTTTCGTAATCATTAGATCCTGCACAGGATCAAGCACAGAACAATTCGCAATTGTATTTATCACGAAATAAACTATATGCTAACTATTTGCGAATAGATAACATCACTCTAAAACAGCAAAACATTGAAAAACTGATTTATTTATGTTCGCAATGAATTCCAACATTAGTACTCCATACTGTGGAAATTGTTTCAGCCCATTAATGTAATGCCTTAGCGTTTCATTGAAAATAGAAAGAGAAAAGCATGAAGGGAATATTAATTTCAGAGAAAAATATAAGAAAACATTCATCTAAGTATTTTGGTTACAAGTATCATGATCATATAAAGTAACGTTATATGCCCATGCAAGTATATACAGTGAGTGAATGAATGAGTGAGTGAGTGAGTGAGTGTGTGTGTGGGGGGGGGGAGTGAGTGAGTGTCGGTGCGTGCATGCGTGCGTGCGTCCCCCTCGTCCCGATTTTGGAGCTCTGTGGGGTCCGAGCCCAGGTAAGATTGGGAAAATTAGCCTTGCTTTGCTCAGCATAACCTTTTTTTTTTTATAATTTTTTTACAAATGTTTAGCCTCACTCTTCTCAGTATAACGTTTTATAAATA
This sequence comes from Haplosyllis anthogorgicola, assembly GCA_038406195.1. NCBI lineage: Eukaryota > Metazoa > Annelida > Polychaeta > Phyllodocida > Syllidae > Haplosyllis > Haplosyllis anthogorgicola. The sequence goes on from JBCAUI010543348.1 coordinate 10,275, forward strand.
ATAGTTCAAACTTTTTTTCAGCCTCAATTAGCTCTGGATAATCTTTAATACTACTTCACAATCATTACTTTTCCCGTTGATTATCTTTCAACTTACCATTTATACTATCTATGAATAAACATATTGTATAGTTTTGATTGCCTCCCCTACTTTACACGACAAAATGTCGAAGTTATCAGAAGTTACCAATCTGGGTCAATTCTGAATCAATTCACTTGGTTGTTAAAAAGAAAAATAACTAAATTTTGAAATTGTAAGTAGAATTTCCTTAAGGTACTGAGAAATATAAGAAACGAGTGCAAAGCCGCTCCCCCCCGGAATGGGTAAAATGCATTTTCAGCAGATTTGGACTCAGTGTCAAAAGTTGGGAAAAACTTGTCCCAGGACCCCCCCCCATTTTTAGACAAAATTGGACTGACCCCCCTGTTTTTGGACAAAATTG